>JAILXH010057652.1:10684-20893 GCA_023558415.1 Piaractus mesopotamicus | reverse complement strand
TGTGTGTGTGTGTGTGTGTGTGTGTGTGTGTGTGTGTGTGTGTGTGTGTGTGTGTGTGTGCGTGTGTGCGTGCATTAGTTTTTGTATATTTTCAGGACATTTGCAGGACAATGAGAGAAAAACTGGGACCTGACTTAGCAATGTCAAAGTAATGTCCTAACAAAAGCAACATGTTTCATATTTTTAAAACTGCAAGGACAAAAACGTTGCTTTTTTTGCTACTGAAGGTTAAGTTTAAACATTAAGTAACACTATATTTGAAGGCTATTCACACAGGGACCTCATAACCCATGCATAAGCATTGAATAATGTAACAAGTGATACTTGAGCATTTATAAACAGCTTATGCTAATAATTACAAGGTGACAGGATGTTTTATGAAATAAATTACATTGTATTGACATAAGGGCCTTAAAACAAGGTAACTGACATTTGTTCCGTGTAAAGGGATAATTCTGATTTGTCTGCATAGTTAAATGTTTAAGATGTAGAGAAAGTCATTCAGAGTGGTTCAATGTGAAATGCTCTGTTCTAAATTTACATGCAAGGTGATACATGGCAAATAGTACTAAACCAAAACATTTTTTAAGTTGTAACACTATTTTACTATTATCACCATTACGTGTAAAAACTTTACATTTACTGGTGGTTTTAGCTAGTAAATGAAATGGCTATATTTGTGCTGCAGACATGGTGACCCCTGGCTCCTATCACCTCCACTGTAAATAAATCTGAGTGGGTACGTTTCTCATAGGCTGTTCATAAATACTCAAGCATTGCTTTATATATTATTTAATGTTAATGTTATTTAATGCTTATCCATGTGTTTTGTAAGTCCATATTAAAGTAGTCTTTAAATAGTGTCACCAAAAATTATTACTTATATGGGACATACACAATATGGCCAAAAGTATGTGGATGCAGACACACATATATGAGTTTGTTGGACATCCTATTTCAAAACCATGGCTATTAATATGGAGTACCCCCCCTTTGCAGCCATAACAGCCTTCACGCTTCTGGCAAGGCTTTCCACAAGATTTTGGAGTGTGTCTGTGTGAATTTAGGCCCATTCAACCAAAAGAGCATTTGTGAGGATGTTGGATAAGGAGGCCTGGCTCACAATTGATGTTCAAATTCATCCCACAGGTGTTCAGTGGGGTTGAGGTCAGTGCTCTGTTCAGGCCACACCAAACTCATCAAACCATGTCTTTATGGAGCTCGTTCTGTGCGCAGGGCCACAGTCACATCCCCAAACTGTTGCCACAAAGTTAAAAGCATGTAATTATCTAAAATGTATTCATATGCTGTAGCATCAACATTACCCTGCCCTGGAACTAAGAGTCCAAACCCTGAAAACAGCCCCAGAGCATTACCCACCCTCCACTAAACTTTACTGTTGGCACTATGCATTCCAGTAAGTGGGGTTCTCCTAGCATCTGCCAAAGCTGGATTCATCCTTCAGACTTCCAGATAGTGAAGCGGTGAAGTGTGATTCATCACTCCAGAGAACACCTTTCTACTGCTCCAGAGTCCAGTGTCTCAATGATTAGGAGGGGTCTTCGCATACTTTTGGCTATATGTATGTATGATTCCATGTCCTAACACTGAATAAATTCAAGCATAAATCTGCGCATGTGTGAGCAATCATGTATTTCACTCTTTGTAAGGGCAAATATCCCCACGAAATGGTTAAAGTTATCAGGTGAAGTGTAGCACAGCAGTTTTTAGCTAATGTAATACAGAAAGCACTGAAAATAATTCACAAAGACATGAATACAAACTTATGTGTGTATATATGCTCGTGTGTGCGCACCGGGAAACTAGCTAATACTTGACGACATTTGCAACAATACACTTCCCCTCTCCACATCCCCCTATGCACTATCCTGTTACCTCTAAAAGGATACAGCATAAATTGTGTTTCTCTGAGGCAGTGAACTCAGCCAGGCAGTGAAAGATAAGCCCTGCATACAGTACCAAAAAAATTAAGCTGACGAGAGCTTGAAACCAAATCTTGTAAAGTTTCAGTGACATAACCGGGGAGTGACATAAAACCCTTAATAATTCTTCTGCTTTAACTCATGTCGGACTCGGTTCAATATTGAGACGGTTCCTTTATTACAGTGATGTGTAGTAGCTTGTTACATTTACTCAGTTACATGTACTCATGTCGAATAATGCCAGGCAGTGAGAATGATTAAATTTGCCCAAGAAACAGATAAAATTCTGGTCATCTATTGCTTATTGTGCAAAAACACGTGTGTTATCACATGACACGCTAGGCTAATCCCAACATTAACCACTACATACTCTCAAATAGAACCTCTGCTAACGAAAACATTTTTGTTGGTTTATGCCATGGCTGAAAGTTTTTTCTTTGAAAGTCTACATGTATATAAGCTTTCTCTGCACCTTGTGATGTGCTTGAGCTTTAACCTTCTGCAGTTTTAAGCATTTTAAAATGCATAGGAAAAGCAGAGACCATCATCAGCTCCACAGTTCTCTGTTTCTCTCTATGGATAACAAGCAAATGTCATGTTAAGCATCATATTAGTATAAATATAATGAAAGGTCAAATTAAGGTTAAACAGCTTTTTTTAAAAATATGATGTTAATCATTTATCATGTTAATGTGTTATTAATGTGCTATTAATGCATAATGCATTATTACCACATTAATGTTGACAGCCATAATAGCAATATAAAACTCCAATTACAAAAAGGTTGGGGCAGTATGTGAAATGCTAAGACAAACAGAAAGCAGTGATTAGTAAATTCTGTTTGACCTGTATTAAACTGAAAACAGTACAAAAAACACAATATTTGATGGTTTACCTTGTGAAATTCATTGTTTTTTTGTAAATATATACTCATTCCAAATATCTTAAAAAGGTTGGGACAACAGCATGTTTACCACTGTGTTACATCACTTTTCCTTTTGGGTCCTTTTGGGAACTGAAGACACCAACTGATCCAGTTTTAAAGGCAGATTTTTTGTCATTTTGTAGTACAAATCTTCTGCTGTTGCAACTGTGCAAGGCCTTTGTTGTTGTATTTTGTATTTCATCATGATCCATATGTTTTTATCTAGTCTTAAATTACTCCTTTCTCAGTGTATTTTGGAATTGGATTTGTAATTACAATATAAATTTAGTTCATATCATGCAGCCCTGGATATTCCCTGGATATCCATTTTTTACTCAAGTTGGTTTTTGAAAGTCATGTTTATATCTACTTGAATCATTATTTAACAATACCTTTACTTGAGTTTGTTTCAGGCTACTCACTAATGGTAGAGAGGAACCTTTCAACTGTGGTCATGTGCATTGGATGGAAACAGATATACAGCATCGTGCTGCACCCCCGCCCCCCAACTGCGTTAATCTCTTTTTTCAGCAATGAAGCTTGTGACTTGTGGTTTATCATAAGACAATGTGACATGTGGACTTGTGCTCTTGTTGTGAGCAGCCTGTGCATTCCCAACAGTGCTTACTATAGTCACCTATTGTGCTTCCTCCGCGTCGCAAGGCTGAATGCAAGGACACAGCCATGTAGTGCCACATTGTCCACCACTTGATGCCCATCATTAAGCCTGGCCCTCTCTCATGTGACCCGCTCGGCATGCTGGGAGATTGACTATGGCGCTCTGCATGATTGGATGATAAAGCAGCTCATTGTTTTGCAGCACAACCACCCCCCCGACCTGTTCACACTGACCAGGCCTTACAGCCTCTACCCTGTATTCATGTGCCTTCACAAGCAAGCCCATTTTGCCTTGTAAAGTGGCTCCTCGACTTCTCTTTATTCACAATAAGCACACACACACACACACACACACACACACACAGATTACCCCCCCCCCCACACACACACACCATAAAAAAAATGCTGGGTAAGTGTAGCATTATCTATCTGTTCTGACAACAATGGCTCTCTATAGCAAAGTGAATGTGCATGTGAGTTACAAGCTTTACAACCTGAATCATTCTTTGAGTTTGTAGTACACATGAAGAAAGAACACTGAACATAAATGGCTTTTTATCATTCAGTCCCCAGTTCACAAAGCCCTTTATCACTTCAACACAGCTGAGAAGAATGGCCTGCTCTTCTCTTTTCTCCTCTTGCCTTATGAGCTGGATAGGCCGAGTTTACTCCATCTGGCTTCAACTTTGGTATGCATTGCACAACTTTACGTTTTCCAGTTTTTCTTGATTGCTTAAACACATTGAACAAAACTCATGTCCAAAACTTCATTGTCACCTTCTCAGCACAAGAGAAGCTCCTGCCTGTAGAAACATAGCAGAGCTATGTAAGATCCAAGCATAGGCTTCTACTTACCAAACTTCAGTGAGCTAGGTAAACAGTAAAGCTCACCGTGGTAAAGAAAACAGACAGTCACAGTCTTTAGCCACTTGCCCTGGACATCTATGGCTAGATGGACTGATGCTTGGTGAAAACGTGCTGTGTTCTGATAAGTCAACCTTTCAGATATGGACGTTGTGTTCTCTGGGTCAAAGAATAAAGGACTGTCCAAATTGTTACCAGCGTAAAGTTCAAAAGAAAGCTGTCAAGGTATATGGTAGGGCAGGTATTAGTGGGTAACCTGCACATCTGTCAAAGCACAATTGATGCCTTCTCGATGACGTCTTTTTCAGGATATCCATGCATATTTTTGCATGACAACACCAAGCCACATTCAGCAAATGCTACAACAGCCTGGCTGCATAATCAAAGAGTGCAGGTGCTAGAGTGGCCTGCCTGCAATCCAGAGCTGTCTTCCTTTGAAAATGCAAGTCTTATGAAGCTCAAAATATGAAACAAAGGCTGTGTACAGTTGCACAGCTGAGGACTGTCAGCTTTCTAAACTGGATCAGCTTCAGTCCCCACAAAAAACACATTAGAATTTACTAATCACTGCTTTCTGATTTATTAGCATTTCACATACTGTCACATACTCAAAATTTATTTGTACACTTTGCGTGACATTCATTTGACAATTTGCCTAGAAAAGTGAGGTAATCCATTTTCATAAAATGTAAACATTTAAAGACAATTAAATGTTTACAGTTTACACTGTGGTTATGGATACCTTCAGCTGTCAGTGAACCACATATACACAACTGTTAAATTAGCAATCAGTTGGCATAAACAAAAAAGCCACTGGTTGCTACCTGCAAGCATGAATCAGGGCAGCTGCAGGAGAGAGATAATAGGTAATAGTTAAGTGTGCCATTGTGTATAACCTACAATTATTGTCCAGTTTTATTGGAAACTTCAGTTTTTGAATGTGGTCCAGTATGTATGCCAGCTCCTTTGGTTGGGCCCCTCTTCCATATCCTACCACCTTAACTGACAAATACACAGCATCCATTTCATCATCATTTAAAACAATGCTGCCTTTCACCAGACATTTGTTTCATAAGTATATAAAAAGAAAAAAGCAGAAAAAATGAGTATTTTGGAACAAAAACACTGAAGAGTTCAGTAATCTATCTCATTAATACACATGATTCAACTCATTAGCTAATTGCAAGGCCATTATAAAGAGAATGTTGTGTGTTAGAGGAGGGAAAAGGTTAATATCTCCTGGGTCTGTGTTTACACCATGAAAATATAGCAATACATTTTCATAGGGGGCTATCTGAAGTACACATGGACCATGGCCATAATCTATAATCATAATTGATTCAATTAACTGATCACCAAACTGACTGCTGTGGCACACATCTTTTAACAAGTTGTCATGAAGCTCCTGATAGATTGACTGCTGGCATCTCTTTGGTGTATCCAGGCCCTTGGGCTTAATCTGGCCAATCAGATAACACTTAGCAGCATGTCCTGCATGTGATTGGCAGCTCATTATTGTATAGATGTAGAGAGAGAAGAAGCCTGGAGACCTAGGTCAAACCCCTGGCCCAGGGCACCGAGCAGCTCCAGGGCTCAAAGGTCAAGCAGCCTGGTCTATTTGCACTAAAACTCATTTCACAGAGAAAAAAGTCATGAGGCAAACGTTATAAAAGAAGATTTATGAACATATTACAGCTGGTGAAGACTAGTTGGGGGTAGTGTTGTTTTCTGAAGTCTAACTAACCTTAAAGGCTTTGGTTTAAAGGTTGATTTATGTGGTATTAAAACATGAGGCGGAGATATTTAGAAGGACTAGGCCATGGCACTCTTCACCTTTGTGGCCTCAAAGGTGGTTTCAACAGGTTTCATTTAGGTTAGTGGAAGTATACAGTTTTCACCAGCCTAAGCCACAAAGACGAAGGATGGGCACGGTGATCGTCACGCGTGGCACGAAAGAAGTGAAAGAGAAGACGTTCTTCACCTTCACGCTTTTGCAGCTGTCTCCAGCCCTTTCTCTTTCGCCTCATCTTTACTGGCAGAAGCTCTCACAGCTGTGTGTTTGCTTCACTAAAAACCACAGAGCCTGCAGATTGAGAGGATGTGCACCTGTGAAGTCGTCCTCTGCTGTGACCTGAACCGCAGACCACAAGGCCACCCAAAACCTCTAGCAACCTAGGTGCAAAACAGTTCACCTTATAGATGATATTCTTCTTCCACTTGAAAGTGCATTATCAAATATTTTGAGTTAGATCACTTCTTGGCCATGAAACTAAGCACTGTGCAGAAATTAGCAATGGGTCCATTTATATAACTACAAGAAGGTCTAGTGTCATTTCCTATAGAATTGTGAAACTGCTCTAGCCTCCATCGACACCAACAGAGTCTTTCATTGAAAGAACAGTGTCAGAAAGGTATGACTTTAATTATGGCCCAGAGTCATTGGAGCTCAATATGTTTTATACACTCACAGACTACATACAGAGTAGGTGTACCTGATACCTTTTACAATTGTAAATTGTAGTCTACATTTTGTAGACACCGCTGTTGCACTCAGAAGTCATTTGACCTACTGTACCAGAGTCTTGCACCCTGTTTAAATTGTGTCAGCCTCTATTGGCCTCTTCCATGTGTGACCTGGTTTTGATAAAAAGGCAAACGTTAGCTGGCTTTTTTGATATACAAACCTAATTTCAAGTATATTGGGACAGTATGTGAAGTGCCAATAAAACAGACAGCAGTAATTTGTAAATTTGTTTGACTGGTATTAAATTGAAAACAGTACAAAAACACAAGACTTGATATTTTGTCTTATTGCTTGACTGGGACTGAAAACACCAGTTGATCCCATTTCAAAAGATTTTTGTTATTCTTCAGTTATACAAGTCTTTTGCTGCGCAACCATATGGGGCATATGTTCGTTGTAATATTTTGCACATCATAAAGCACCACACATTTTCAATAGAAGACAGGCAGGCCAGTATATCACCTGCACTCTCTGATTTTGCAGTCATGCTGTTGCATCACATGTGGAATGTTTCTTGGTGTTATGCTGAAACAAGCATGGATGCCCCTAAAAAAAAAAGTGCCTAAAAAGAAGCATGTGTTGCTCCAAAATGTGTGTATATCTTTCAGCATTAATAGTGCTTTCACAGATGTGCAAGTTACCCATTAATGGGTGTGACAGACCTTGGCTTTTGAACTTTACACTGGTAACAATATGGATGGTCCTTTGTTTTTGTTTTTTTATTTCCATCAACAATCTGAAAGGTTGACTCATCAGAGCAGGAGTTGAAGTTCACGGGCATTTAGTTGTGATTTTTGGCTTGCATAGATTTTTTTAAATCAATTCCTTGAATCTTCTAAAAGTCTAGTGGTAGCAATAAGCACAAACAACAGTTGCAACAATGGAGGAGCTTCAAGCTCTTATTTCCCTTTAACTCTGCATTTTGTTAAAGGTAAAGAGTCAAGGACAGTGATTTTAGCTTGTGTTTGTGTTTTTTTAATTCATTAAATGGCAGTCAGTATGATGATACTGTGACAATTGTGTTGGACCAATCACTGGTTACCAGCATAGGTATTCAGGCATGGTATGCTTCACTTGGCAGTGGAAATGACGAGAAAATGCGATCAAGGATTTGTAACTGAATCATACCACAATGTCCGATGGAAAAACAGCATTAGAAATGCATTTGTAAATTATTGCAGATAACTGCATGGGCCCTATATTAGGTATACTACTCAATAGAAGGCTGCTTAGTCAGTGATGCTTCAGAGGTAATACTTTCTAAGCAGGTAGGCTTGTTCTAAAGAAATGACTGCAGCAGTACAAAGGAAGAAGTCAGTTTATTACAAAGAAAGTTTCCATTTCCTTCCCCCACACCTAATGCGTCTTATGACACAGCCTAAATTCAAAGCACTGCATCACATGCTTTAACTTTTACATTTATAGAGTATGTGTTTGCATATATATTCACGTTTCTACACAGACAGGTGACAAATGAATGGAAAACCTGTATCAAGTGTCTTATTAAGGTGTAGCTGCAGATTCAATGTGCAAGTCTCGGGAACTATCCTGAAGGGACGGAACAACATTCTTCCAAAAAATTTTCCCTCCATTGCTGTATTGATGATGGTGGTACAGAGAGCTGTGTAACGTGTCGACACAAAATCTCCTATAGGTGTTTAGTTGTGTTGAGATCTGGTGATTGTAAAGGCCATAGGATATGATTTACATCATTTTTTTACTCATCAACCCACTGGGTAGCCCCTCTTGCCCTGTATATGGGGCCAATGTCATCGTGCAGAGACCACTTTCATCAGGATAGAAATGTTTCATCATAGGATAAAGGTAATCAGTCTGAAGCTTCCCACTAAGCGGACAAGTGGTCCTAAACCATGGCAGCAAAATGCTCCCCAAATCCTAAAAGAGCCACTGGACCCCCTCTCTGGGGTCAGTACTGTTGTATTGGAGTACACTGCACATGCACCCACTTATGGAAAATATGCTGAAGGATGATTCACCTGAACATATCACTGTTTTCCACATCTCTCGAATGTGCGTTTGCCTTTGTAATAAGCTGTTTATAAACTATGTGTGCTGTGCAGTAGTGGATGGAGTCTTCTTGCTGACCCAGTCTAATCCACCCTGCGGTGACATCCTCAGTCGCCTGAAGAACTGTTGCTGCAGTTTAGCAGTCTCAATGACTGGAGCTCCTACCATCTGTGCCCTGAACCCTCTTTCAAAGTCACTTAGATAATTTCCTCTTGCCATCTCAATCCAAAATTGAGATCAACTGGGACTAAACAGTATTTTTATACATGCCACAGAGCATGGTAGGATGTTAATTGCTCAACTGTATCATGCAGTACACCTGTCAGGAAGGATCTGTAAGTGTAAGTTATGCTTACTCATTTATTCAGTTTTTTTCCAGGTTTCAATGGCCTAAGGGAAAGACTTTTTACTACAATAGTGTTACCAAAGATGTGACAATTACAGCTTACTATTGACCGTAAAAGGTATAGCAGCCTATTATTCATAGTTACACAGAACACCTAATAAAAAGTGTTTTAAATGTGTTTAACAGCTAATACTCTGCCCCTGCTATGCAATCAGATGACAATTTAACTAATCAACCTAATAATGACTTTTACATAACTAGTGGGAATTTACTGGCCCCTTTGATACATGCCTTTGGGTCCTTTGAGCTTAAAAACTGTGCTGTGCGCTCCAGTTTTGTGGTAATCAGCTAGATAAAAATCGATTAGATGATTGACTACTGCTCTGACTTCCATCGGTCACTTTAGAGATCAAAGCCCGGTCTGTTGATGGCTTTCTCACAGCTTTCACTAATCGACAATACAGCTTCAGCATTGAGGCTGTGTCTGTAATCTGACTGATATATGATTATGGTCTTTGGAGCTACAATGGCTACACTGAACCCTGCCCTTTGGCCTGAAGGAGAGAGAACACTGACCAGGATAATGATCTCAGGCTTCCACTGATACAAGTTCACTGCCCCTATGAATGCTCCCTCAGGCTGTGGAGGGATGTGAGTGATTTAAATCAGGTTAGGCCAAGTAGACACTTCTCAACATTCTAAGTCCCTCAGTCTCTGTATTTCTAAAACGACACAACATTTATTGCTTTTAATCTGTTGTCTAGTTGGTGTAGCACACTAAACGATGGAGTACAGATGATGATAGGTTCACCTTCAGAACTGTATTGAATTTCAGTGGGTAGCGATGCACAAAAATGTAAGCAGTCACCTGACTAGATGATTGGTAGTAATGTCACAAATATTGTCATAAAAAGTAAGAAAGAAATAATAAGTAATACTTTCTTTCAGGATAAACCTGATA
>JAILXH010057634.1:11431-26387 GCA_023558415.1 Piaractus mesopotamicus | reverse complement strand
AATAAAGTACTTACGGTATGATTAACTGTAAAACGGCAGTATAAAAGTCTAAAAATGTCACTTGAATGGATTACATGCTTCTAATGTCCGTGTTTCAGTCAGGAGTAGCATCAAACCAAGGCTGAATCCCAAAAGGTTCCCCATATTTCCTAAATAGTGTGCTAGCTATAAAAGTTTAGATATTCTAGCCTCTACGAAAAGTCACAGTTGAAGCAAATATCCTGCTGCTACAATTTCTTAGAAAAGCACTCACCAGGACAACACGTTTACCTAGTACAGTAAACAGTAGTAGTGCATGTGATAAAAATGATTTTAGTTTTTATTAAAACATTGTCAGTACATTTTAATAACACTGCAATATACATTTTTAATACTGTCAATCAAAATGGAAGCCTTGTGGCCTTTGATTTCTGGGAACTAAAAAAATGTGTAACTTTATTCAGTACAATCGTCATACTTGTAATATTTAAACACCGTAAGTGTTGAAAGTAATCCTCTCATTTAATCGTTAAGATTTGGTTGGAAACAAAATGGTTAAATCTTGAAACGCCCATCGTAAAATTGTCCAATCATATTTTTGTCAACTTTGGGATGTCAGATTCAAATGTTGATAGCAAGCCAGGCCTGCTCGTCTATGGGAACAAATTCCCACAGACTCCCTCCAAAATCTTGTGGAAAGCCTTCTCAGAAAAGTGGCCAACTCTATATAAATGCCTTGGTTTTAGAATGGGATATCCAAGCTCATATAGGTGTAATGGTCAAGTGTCCCCATACATTTGGCCATGTAGTGCACTAATAGAATTGTTTTGACATTTATAGCCAAAACTGAAGGCCTTGCTCTAATAGTCGCATTCACCACTGGGGACAATATACTGTTTACAATAGACTGAACAAGATCCAAACTCTGATCAGCATCAAATACAGAAAAAAAGTAGATGATAGTAGGTTATAAAATGCACAGGTGAACCATATAGACTTTATGGGCAGATGCATTAAAAAAAAACACTTAGCAATATAATGTGAAGTATGGAAATTAGGGAGAGAAATATGTATCCTCATATATGAAACATAATAAAGATATAGAAACGTATGGGGGCCTGTAGAGCTGGCTGTTTTTTAATTAGTGTTGTAACTAAGAAGAGCCTCAATACCTTGACTTTAAAAGCGTGTAAGCTACAGCTGTGAGTCAGGAGAATTAGTACGCACTGCTTGAGGATATAGTAAGAATAGACGTTTTGAATTTGTCCCAGTATTTGTTGATGAAGTATGCATGTGTGAATGTGTGCACGTCTGGGTGGTACAGTGCGCGCGCGCGTGTGTGTGGTCGCTTATTTGGGGATTATGCTGGGAATTGGCAGGCAGATCTTTGCAGCCGACCCGGCCCCCGTGCGTGTTTATTCAATAGTGCCGTCACTCTGCGAGGGCTATTTCGACGTGCTAGGCTGCCGTGGCTTTTTGTTTACAGTTCAGTGTTTTAACTGCCCATATGCCTACGCCATCTGCCTTTGGAAATCCTACCTTGTCTGTACTGGGGAGAGTACAGCAGCTAAAAACTCCAGGTCCAACAATCTGAACACATACGAAAACGCCCTCACTTTTTGTCTGCCTCCTCAAGATACACTTCATTGTTTTGTGGTGAAAGGAGAACAGAGCGGGGGATGAACTGCTTGCATTATGTTTGTTATATGATCTTTATTAAGTGTGTAATGTTTTCAGATTTTTTTTTTTTTTTTTGTGTTGGCCATGTTTCCAGACAGCATGTCTGGCTCTGCATTTTGAAACTGCTTCCTTTGGCTGTAAACATTTTGTTTAGTTTTGCTCGAGCTCAGCCATGTGCCAGCATGCTTCACACCATACCACAACAATTCTCTAACAATATTTATGGCTGGTTTTTCAGTGAGAGCTCAGCTTTGTAGGCATGCAGATGAATCCATGAGCCTGTTTCACATACGACTGTGCTGATCCATTAAAAGAACTGTTAATCAACAAATCAAATTTACCCACTTTCTTATTCTGAATGTAATTAAACAGCCGAGGCATGTTTGGTATCTGAGGTTTGCTTTCTTTGTTTTGCAACAGAGCTACAAGAATAATGTAGCAAACACCACTAATCAGCATCATGCAAACTGCATGTATTTTGCACCCACTTGCCTCACTGTTAAATGGGAATTCAACCAATTTTGGAAAAAAAATTCTGCATAATTCAGTCATTGAGATGTAAACAAAGTCATCCAGAGTGGTTTGATGTGAAATACTGCTTAGTAGAGAAGCTTTGTGTCTGATTTTTTTACAGTGTTTGTGAAAGAAACCAGGGGTTACAATGTTTCTAATGCAGATTTGGCCGTTTTATTCACTGTCCAAAATGACCAGTGAACCTTCACATGCCTTCTTCTTATACACAACCCCATTTCCAAAAAAGTTTGGGACCTGTGCGAAATATAAATAGAAACAAAATGCAATGATGAGCAAATCATTTAAACCCTATATTTGACTTAAAAAGTACAAAGACAACAAATCAAATGTTGAAACAAAAAAAAAAAGTAATGTTTTTTGAAAAATATATGCCCATTTTGAATCCAGCAACACTTTTTTTTTTTTTTTTTTCAAAAATGTGGCTCAGGAGCAGGTTTACCACTGTTTTGCATCACTATCCCCACTTTCTTTGCTATCTTACATTGAGAAATGTTATTCTTGATCTTGATCTTGATCTTGATTTTGATCTTGATTGCTCTTTTTGTTGTTTGCTTGTGCAGCTTTTCACAGAGTGGTGAACCCCAACTCATCTTTACTTCTGAAAGACTCAGAAAGACTTTTTATACCTTGACGTTTTGCTGACCTGTTGCCAATTAACCTCTCTAAACAATAAAATTTCTTAGTTTCAAGATCTGCTATGTTATCTTAATACTATTTGCAACTAGCCTTCCAACCTAGGACTGCAGGGATAGGCTCCAGCTCCCCCCGCGACCCAGAAAGATAAGCGTCTTTGAAAATGTGTGTGAGTGTGTGCATTTTTAACTAAATATAGGATTTAAATGAGTTGCACGTCATTGCATTTTGTTTTTATTTACTTTTTACACAGTGTCCTAACTTCTTTGAAAACAGGGTTTTATGTGAAGTTAAAAATTGTAAAACAGTAATAAATCTGGGGGAAAAAAGTTTTCTTTATGTACTAGTTTGCCTTACAAGCCCTTCATGCACCTCTCTGCCACAAATATATTTTAAAAATATATGTCAAAACAATTGTAAAACAATGTATCAGGTGTCAGGCAGCATATTCATAACCATTTTGGCTCTGGAACATACTTTTGGTCATTTTTATAGATAACAGAAATTACAAAGACAAGTCTGTTTGAAGTGGCCTCTATTTGAAGCAAGTGTGTAATGATTTTGGTGTGCAGTTTGCACAGTGCTAATGGTGGGCCATATTGGTATAATTAGTAAACTTCCATTACCTGTTGGCTAAATGAGCCTTGTAGCTCCAGTACAAACCCAAAGAAGCAAACTTAAGCCACCAGACTTGTCTTAACTAATAGATTGCCTTTTGGGGGCTCTCAAGTGGTGCAACTGTCTAAGCCCTATCATCAGGAGTTCATGAATTGCCTGGTGATACCACAGCCATCCTTGGTCTTAGGCCTTATTTGCACATGCTACCACTGCTTAGCGTGAGCGATGAGGCAGCGTGAGCGCTACAGCTCGAATGCGCTGGCCTTTCATACATACAGCATTAGTGTTGAGCGGAGTGGAGCAGCGAGAAAATTATACAGACCATTCCTGTTTCGCGATGGATAAATTGTCACATCAGTCGCTCTGCTCAACAAAAATATCATTTATGAAAGTGCACAGTATATTTGTTTGTCTTTGACAGCATTCTGACTTGTTATTAGGAAAACGTTTCAAGCCTAGTAGACCAATCGGAAGTTTGCAGCATGAATGTTTCATTAGCATTTCATCATGAATCAAGTGAAATTAAAAAACATGCATTTTTAAGTTTGTAAAAGGGTTTCTGTTTAATTTTCATGTATTTTAGTGGCTTATTTCAGTGTATTTTGCTGCAAGCGCCGGGTCCATTCTCTAAATACCGTGCCGCTTCAGTGCGGCGTCTTGGATGCTCTGCCGCTTTGCACGCTCAGCCTGTGTGAAAGCGCTGACCAGTTAACATGGGCACCGAAATGAAAAGCAAGACTTTCTGCGTTGCTCACAGCACTCACAAGCAGCACGTGTGAGTCAGGCCTTAGTCTCGCAAGCCAGACCACCGCCTGTCATCAGAGCACATTTTGTTAGTCCTAAAAAAATAAGGGGGGCAAAAATAAATAAATAAATAAATAAATAAATAACATTTTGAATAAGGGGTTAGTTCTATAAATGACTTTGGACTATTTCTTTAACATGCATAGCTACTGCAGCTATTAATTCACTACAGGCCTGCACATACTCATCACACTTCCACATGGATTTTTCTGCCCTTGTTTTTTTTTACCCAGAACAGGCGGTGGCTCGACCTTGCCACTAGCAGCTCTATCTCAGACGACCCAGAATCCTGAGTTGTTCAATGGGGCCAACCCCCTACCGGGGGAGAGACCAGGGTGGGGGGTTTGTATGTATGTCTGTGTGTAAATAAGCGGATGTTGCGCCGGCACACTCCTGAGTGGGCTTCTCCGTCCAGGGTGGCTGCCTTAATCCGGCTCCTAATCCCCTGCGCGGAGTTCCATCAGACAGCACTCACCCCCTGCACCCTCCTGCAGGGACTCAGAGCACTCACACACACCCTCACCAGACACACAACAATACTGCTTTCATTACACACCGTCTGCAAGAGCGATGGGTTAGCAGAACTGGCTGTGTGTAGGACATACATTTTGTATACATTAAAAAATAAAGGTTAAGTAAAAGAGTGCTAAGAGTACAAGCAGCCTAAACTTGAGCAGCCAAGACATGTTTGGTGTCTGAAGTTCGCTTCTGGAGCTACGAGGCTAACATAGCTAACAAGTAATAAAAGCTGATGATAACTATTTAGCATTTAGCAATTAATTCAAATGTGCCATTTCCATTCCGCATCAACACAATTATTGCCAAAGGTAAGTAAACTGAAAGACAAAATTTTGTCTTTTATGTTTGTGTAATAGTTTATGTAATATATTTTATCCGTGTGGACATTATGTACACATTGGAATCAAGTAAATTCAGTACATCACTTTTGTCAGTGTGATTGGCTACATTTAGGAGGAAGAAGAAAGAGGAAAATTATGTATATTTTTACATATATGTTTTATTTATATTGTATGTTATTTTTTGTCAATCAATTCCTAAACAAGGAATATTACATATTTACATATTAAAGGAACACTCCAACTAAATATGAAATCTGTTGTAAACATGTATACTTGCCTCCTAAAGCAGCAACAGTAGTTTTTAGACTTAGATATTCTGGTTTAAAATCTAAGAAAACCCCCTTCTGATGGTGTAGCTTAAAGGTGGGAAGAGCTTTTGAAAAACTACAGTCACTTTGGGGGTGATGCTGGAGGGTGGGCTGTTTTTATCTGTTTGTTCGCTTGTTTTTCCAGTAGCTGGCTAATGCAGAAGGAAGCCAGATAACAAACATCTGCTAGGAAGCCAAGTATCACAGCTGTATTTATTAGCCTCTACAACAGAGGCTGTCCTAGAAGTCAGAATTTCTTTACTGCTATCCCGCTGGTTGTATAACATATCTACATAATGCATGCTGGGTATTGTGGTGAGAGATGGACATTGATGGATGAAAGCACAAAAAAAGATAGAAAATCATTAATTCTGCCATACCATTGAGGCTGTGGGATACAGTGCTGCCCTACCGAATATTACATAACATGACAAAAAGCATTTTAACACATTCTAGTTTTAGGCCGGAATGCCCCTTTAACTTGTCAAAAATCGCAAATATAGTTATTACGGAGTTTTACTGCTTAAGGTCCATCTAGTATTGAGCCAGACAGCTGTGAAGATATCCGATGTGGCATCACTGACTATAATTACTGTGAGGAATTTCACATTTTGTCTGTGGGTAGTCATATATATTCAGACAAAGTCAAGAACCATGACGGTGCATGACAGGCACACGGACTGATGGGTTTAGAAGTTTAGAAGCACAGTGTGAGTTATCCTCCCTGAACTCACTGTGCACTCTTTCTCTGTATATGAACACGAGAGCACTGTGGTAAGAGGAATGACACAGAGTGACTCCTGCTCATTGGACTGACTCAGGCATAGAGCAGACTTAGTTACAGCAACAACACGATGAAATAAGAGCAGCGCATAATGGGAGAGAAGGCTCTTCTTTTTTCTGGTTTTGTGAATTTGCACCCCAGATGACCCTCTCTCGGTAATAAAGCGAGACACTAATCCCTAAGCGTCTTATGGTTAAAATGAGCTGATTTGGGATAATGCAGAATCCATCTCACTGCAAGGGCTCACTCGTATGCTATTATCTCAATTCACAACCATGCAGAGACCACCACTTACTTTGCTTTTTATCCACATTTCTTATTGAGCTTGTATCCTACCCTGCCTCTCATTGAGCTCTCTCTCACCAGCTCTTTCTTTTGCTTTCTCTTCATATCTTCTCTAGCTTCTACCTACAACTTCAGCCCCTTATTTTCCTTTTCATGACATTTTCTTTGCAGCTGATTGTCTCTTTCCATCATGGTAAACCTTCCATAATATTTTTATAAATCTTACATTGGAGCATCTTATCAGGTTTCTGCATTTAGGTTTTGTGTGGAGGTTTTTTTGTTTTGTTTTTTTTTTCTGGACAAAATGAATTAAATGTCTAAACAAACAAATATATATGATGTGGCAAGAATAAATAATAGCAAAATTAAAAGTGAATATAAATAATTAAATATGATGTGAAATGTCTTATAATTAACTAATATTGGTATTTAATTATATACGTCTGAATATACGTCTTAAAACTTTCAAATACTGTATTATGATTGGCTTATAATTTTCAGTCTTTATCATTAATTTAAAATGGCTGTACTGGAGTTAAATATAATTTAAATGTATTACTAGCTAACTAAACTAACCAGTTCTGCAGTTCTGAGAAATGTAGATAACGTCTCAAACAACAATGCTTGTAACATCATGGACAGGGACATAACTACCCAACTGATGAATTAAAACTTAACACAGCGAGCTAACTTACATTAGTCAACGCTTAGCTAGCTGGGTACCTATCTCCAGGGCTGCGTGCAAAACGACATATTAGTTTGAGTTGTCTGTGCTTCTTCCATGTACCCCCCCATGCTACAGTGGTGTCAGAATTGACAGAAGAAGCGGCGACAAAAAAGACAGTCCCAACAGTGTCAGCGCAAGGATATGGCGCGAGAGAGGTGAGGCTGGCAGAGGACAAGAATACACCATGAAGAACTGGGCTGGGTGGGCCCCAGGGGAAGAGTACACTCTCCTGAAGACAGCAAAAGAAAGCAGCAGGCCGCTGCAAAGCATGGATGGCCCATAACCTCTGCCCTGAGGAAGAGTATGCTCTCCTGAAGACTCCCATATGCAGGTTAACTGAGGATATAGCCAACCTGCAGTGGTTGATAAGGCAGTTAGGCGTTGAACTTATGTCCTCCATGGCATCTTTGTCTGATGTCACTACCAGCCCTCAATGTGACTCAGTGAACAGTGGCAGAACTCATCTTCGGCATAGAGACACTGTAGTGAGCTACACAATGCTGTGCAACAGAGGAGCTTGAAGAGGAGACGACATGCCGAGCAGCCTCCGAGCGAGTCGCAGCAGAGCAACTAGTGCGCTGGTAGTGCAGGTAGGGGGGACACCACACCAGGCGATGCCACAAACATGAGCCGGTGGGGAAGGAAGTCAAGCCAGGGAGACTGGCTTCTGCCATGGACCGTGGGGTATATTGAGCATGATTGTGGCAAAGCTTGCTGTCTTCATTGAAACTGGCTCGTCGATGTCGATGCTATGCCCAGGCATGCTCCTGCACACTGAGAGCAGCACACCTGCCTGGGAAGCAAGGACCATCCAACTCAAGAAACAGCTTCCGGTCATGGTGGGGGTCCTGAGCTGAGTTCACGAGTTCTGGCTTGCAGGATTTATATGCATGCGAGACATTCTGGCTATACAGCGTCTGTGCGTAAACAGTTTGGACTTTCTTGTTGTGACTGGGACCTTGATCAAGAAGGAAATGCCGGGCTTGGAGACAGGACAAGTGAAGCTGTTTGGATCAGCTAGTGGCGGAGCCAAGGCAGAGAGTCGAGCCTCCCTGAAGATGTGGCCTTTGTTCTCTGTCTCTGGACAAGCTGAACTCACAGCACCGGAGCTGGTGGGTGGATCTCTGGGTGCGAGGCACGCTGTCAGGTTGAGGGCACCACAACTCTTTGCCGATTAAACCACCAGTGGAGGAGCTGAACACACAGTGCCAGCACTGGTAGATGGATCCCCAAGGGCCATGAGTAGAGCATACAAGCAGCACCCTCGTCAACCACCTCAGCAGTTGCACATCTCTCTGATCTGTCACACTTCTTCTGTGTACCCCCCACATTACAGTATGTATAGTGTAGTAGTGTGCGGTTTTAGATGTAGACTAGATCCAGTCCACTGGCGGTCACTACCAGCCTAGACTGCCTGAAAAAAGACACACAAGCTAACCTGCCTTAGCTGTCACTATATACATGCATTTTGGGGAACTGTGGACATGTAACATTTCATTGGCAGTAAATGACAATTAGATAAACTTCAAATAAACCAAACAGGACAACCAAACTTATAGCCAAGTATAGCTGAACTAGGGAGCAGCCACACCCCTGTTAAACTGCAGCTACTAAAAGTGGGTCTTTCTGAAGTACTCAACCAGTAATAATACTTTGTATTTAGAAAGATGCAAGTGACAGTTTAAATTTCCAGGCAAATTTCATGTTGCCTGTACTAAAATGTATTATTAAATGAATTAATGAATCAATTAATTTATAGAATTACACGTTTTCTGTCATTCTTAATTGTTCAACTTGTAGGTGTTATTTATTTATTGCCATGTTACTCCATGTATTTATTTATTTTATTTATTTATGTATGTATGTATGTATGTATGCATGTATTTCATTCATTTTGTTTGGAATAACCCTCCAGTTCTGAAGCACCCGATGTAAAAATAGGGGTCTACCTCCTCCAGCATGGAGCGTGTGTGGACGGCGGAAGTGTGGGGGCGGGGCTCTGGGGATAGGGGACAGTGTTAGTGTGTCAGAAGCTGCTGGAACTCACAGAGCGCTTACCGGCTCACATAACATCTTTACTGTGGGTGTTTGGAGTTACGCCATCGTGGTGAGTACAAACTCAGTTCTTACCTGTTTCAAAGAGAAAGAGAGAGAGAGGCAGATACGAGGGAGAGACTTTATTTAGTCCATGTGTTTTTTGAGTGTGCATCACAGACATTAAAAAGGCAGAGGCAGATGAAAGAAAAAATGGGGAGACAGAAAACAAACACGTCTTTGCACAGGTTGTTTTGTTCCAGCTATCTCATGGGAGTCGTGCAGCATCGCGCAAGCCGCATTTAACAAGACTTTCCCTCAGGAGCTCTTGCAGTGGCATTTGTATTAGCCCTTGCTTACGCATGATAGATGTATCCCAGTCTCTTGTGTTAGATTAACTTACACCTGTCCAAGCAGAGCAGCCGCATCAAGAATGAACATCAGAGCCTCTATTATATCACACAGGGGAATCACTTGGCAGAGGAAGCTATGAGAAAGATGTATTAGCGTTTGGATTTGTGTGGTCATGCTGTTTGTTTGAAAATGAACACGGATACTGTTGCTTCATCCGCTTTATTTCTTGGTTCCTGGTCCACTTTCCTTGACGAGTTCAAGTAATCAAACTTTAGGTGGTCCTGCAAGCTGCTAGTACATTCTGTGTCCTGGCTAGCATGGTCCCAGGCTTCTTCTGTCTTCTCACCTCCGTTCCTTGAAGGTGGGTTAATGGAGCCACAGCGACAGTTGCACATGCTATGGGTCGATCGTGATGCTAACCTGTCTGGCAGTGTTGTTCTCAGCGCACCAGGAAGGAAGCTAATCTCTCAAAAGAAGCTTAGACTTCTTAGTGCCAGGAAAGCAAAGGTGAGGGGCCAATGACAAGCGTTGGCCGTGCCTTCTGCCATTCAAAACGCAGCGGTCCAGAAGCTAAGCCATTTTCTCAGAAGCCCAAGCTGGGACCGAGCAAAAGAAGAAGCATGTTTCTGATCTGCCGGGCTTGACAGAAGACTTTCCATTATCCAACTTTAAGGTGGGCTAATGGCTCTTGTGAGGAATGGCGATTCAAGAGCAGCCAGACTCGAATGGGTCACGCTGACATTAAAGCTCAGCGCCCATGTGCTCCAGCTCTGTGTGCTGGAACAGCATTAGCTATATAGGTCAGTGTGACACATGGGCAAGCTTTATTTCCAGCTTGATGTGTTTCTGAGTTTTTATAGGTAGCGTGCTAAAGTCCCTGGGACACGAGCTGATTTGTGTCATCCCAAGATTTATCCTCAGACTTAACTCCTCAGCTAAGTCACTGCCGCCAAGCTCTGGTACTTGAGGGTGTTCCTCAGTATCTGCCCTCCATTTGGCTCTTCCCTCGCACTCTCTCAATATAACCATTGCACAAACGTGGGTTGCCGTTTAGTCTATTGGCGTTTTGAAAGCTTTTTGATATGCCTCTGGCGTGTATCACTTATTCCCTCCACTTGCTGTGATCAATCTGACTTATCACCTCTCTCTTTTGTACTTCTTTCATCCTTACTCTGTCTTTCTTTGCACTAAGTTTGTGTTTTTCAGCATACTCTGATTTTCTTATACAGAACTGTTATTCACTGAAAAGATGAATAACAGGGTCAGGTGTGCTGCCTTTTGTGCCAGATATCAGGTGCAAATATGACACATTCTGATAAAATAAACCCCCATAAACCCCAAAAATAGCGTATGAAAATGGTACAAACCTAAGCATGTAATTTATATGTTCTAACGCAGACGCAGGCAGGGAAACAGGACTGAGATTTGAGTAAAAACTACCGTTCAAACATTTTCAATACAATAAAACCAATATTTTGAACACATGACATTCAGGAATAGATGCGTCCAGAATGATAAACAGAGCTGTTGATGATGCTAAAATAACTGAGAAAGCTGTCTAACATTGAGGATGAAGTTATAAGGGCACACAGGTGAGACTGATGATGAGGGCCAGAGCTGGGTTGACAAGACAGGTTAGACATGAACAGGGGCAGAGCCTGGGCTGGGGAACTGTGACATGCCATGTTCATGGAAAAATACAAAATGTTTTTCTCTCCCTCATACCAGGGGTGTAGCTATGGGGTGTGGCAGTGGGGGGCTGGAGGGGTCCTGGGTCTTTTCACTTGTAAGCTAGGCCCTAAAGAAAAAAGTCCTGGAATGCCAATGATAATGTGATTAATACAGTATGGACTCAAAGGTGCACTGAGTTTTTGTATTATTTCCACTATTTCCACTTTACACAAAGAAGTGACCGTCAAAACAGCTGCCCCTAACACCACAGCAGCTTTTACACAGCTGCATGTCACCAAGCCATCACAGTTTTGAAGCAGCTCTGCAAAGAGGCACAGAACACTGCAACATGTAAACACAGCGTGACCCTGCTCAGTTGTTTCTGCAGATTATGGAAATGTAGCTGAACTGTACTCGTTACTAGCACAGGCTAACATACTAAGCTATAGCAAACTAGGTAACCGGTAAAGTTGACTACAAGAAATAAATAAAGAAAATAAAGTTGAATACTACAGAATAAGGATGAACAAAATTGCAGTCTTCAGACAGCTATGCCTAGAACTGTAAATGGTAGGAATCTACTTATTTAGCTTTTACCTGCCCGATATCCAGTCAGTTTCAATTTTTCATTTTTATTTATTTATTTTTTTTTTTAAGTCTAGTTTTCCTCTCCTAAAATAGAAGCTACTATAAAATAGGCTAGTTAGCTAGTTAGTGGCTGTCAACTTCACTATAGCTATTTCTCTAGGAACACTTCCTAGTTGCCCCCAAGCTGTAACCAGGCCCACCCTAAAATGAAGACACATATGCATTTGAAAGAGGACCGCACGAAAACCGGGGGAGATATTGAAAGAATCATGATTGTGTATTTTAGATTGTTTGGCAGACTTGCTGCAGACAGTGATGAGTGGAATTTTCTTTGCCTCTGAAAACCAGCTGTAAATTAGCAGTGATATCTTAAAGTCATTTTGTTGTGACATTTCCTTTGAACTTGGCGTACATCATGTTTTTAGCCTTGTTTCAATGCCAGTTTTGACCCCTCTGTCAAATATAGACGATCAAAAGCGAATTGCCTGGTCAGGAGCTCGATCGGATAAGATTGAGTGCATAGATGATCTGGTGGTTTGGGAGGGAAACGAGTCAGTCTTTAGCAGTCTGAATGATCAGAGGTTATGAGT
The DNA here is from genome assembly GCA_023558415.1 of Piaractus mesopotamicus. Classification (NCBI taxonomy): domain Eukaryota; kingdom Metazoa; phylum Chordata; class Actinopteri; order Characiformes; family Serrasalmidae; genus Piaractus; species Piaractus mesopotamicus. The sequence continues at coordinate 13,938 of JAILXH010057634.1, read as the reverse complement.
CCTGTAGTGCAAGACAATCAATGATGAAACTGAACGAGTGATTCAAGAAGATCCATCGAGAGAGCTCAGAGGGAGAAAACAAGGTAAAGGGACATGCATTGGTGCTCACTTTACAATTTCACATCAGCTTGTGAGTTCTTAGTAAAGTACAGTGATATGAGTCATGTGGCAAGCGCAATCTTTGGAATTTTGAGTATGTATTCGTAGCCAGAACTCATTATGTTATAACCTCTTTTTGCCTAATTGTCTAGCATGTGCACTGTTAGTATAAAAAGACAAGAAACTCTGTAAAAGTTTGATGTTAAAGTGTGGGTTGCTCTCAGGTCGCCAGTCCATCGCATAATATTTACAAATAGAATAACTTTATTTCAGAATTCCAGAGTTCACTGAATGGAGTTATTTCTCAAATTCAAATTATTGACCCTGCTATCTATTCATTAGTGAGCTTTTCTGTTTTGTCCTAAGTTTGTTGATGGCTTCATGATTCACTGTACCTTTCAGACCCTAAACTAACAGACTAACAGTGATCAGCTTCAGGCTTATTAAAATAAATCTAAATTTAAATCATATTGTGAGCACATATTGCAGTGGCATCAAGTCACATTTTGAGCTACACCCTTTCATATGTAATGACGCACAACCAGACAAATTAGTTGTGAAATAAGACTTCTAATAGATTAACAATGCCTTCCCTGATATATTTATATGTGTGACCCACTTGTACACAATAGTGCAACCTCCCTCTGTTTCAAGATGATCCTCAGTTTAATGTCTCCATATCAATGTTTCTTATCTAATATTGCTGCTTCGTTCCGTGAAGAAACGCTTCTCTTCATGAATGTTACTGCAAACGCTTTGTTTAGGAGAACAAAGAAGGGCATAAAGTCAATTTAGTTCAATCTGTAATCCGGCTACCACCCATCAGACAGCTTTAAACAAAACAAATGGAGGGCTTCAGAGTTGGGCTCCTGCTGACACTGATTTGGTCGTTTAATCACAGTGTCTGTGGCCCTCGCAGGGCGCTTTGTGCAGAGGACGCAGCGGTAAAGGACAGGCCCGGGCACTGTGCTGCTTCATTACGCCTATCACAGCATGGGCTAATTGAATAGTGGAGTTGGCCTTGCATACACAAGTGTGAAAAATGACTGCCTTGGCATTTCATGGCATTTTGTGCGTGAGGGGGTGTGTGAGCGTATGTTCTAAGGTTGATTTTTTTTCCCCTTCATTAGCGCTGCCTAGTGTCTCAACGTGCTCAGAAAAGGGCACTAACTGTTCAACTCATCATCTGAATATATGGAGATCGTTCTGAATCATGCATCACCTCATGAAGGTGTCTGACCTCTACCACCCAAAACCCTGCCCTCTGGAACTGATGTCATTTGTGTTCCCTATGGAGTGATGGTTGGTGGCATTCTGCGTACTTGATATGCACACCAAAGTAAAAATTCTTAACCAAAACCAAAATTCAGGACATAATTGGCCAAAGACCAAGTTCTTTTACGAATAACTTGCCTCTTTTTTAAAAATTTTCCCCCCATTTTTAGCCATATCCAATTCCACCCACTAGTCAGGACTCCCCCAATCACACTATACCACCAGTGCTAGGAGGGCGAAGGCTAGCACAGGCTTCCTCCGATCACACAACGTCATTGGACAGGCGAACACGCTCAGAGGAAAGCGCCACCCAACAAATCTGTTATATCTGTTAACAGATGCCTCCACTGACTAGCATCGTGTTGAGTGATGGGGGCCAGACTTAGGGGCCATCCTACCCACCCAGAGACAGCGAGGCCAATTGTACTCTCTTGGGCTCCCAGCCACGGACAGCTGTAGCATCACCAGAACTTGTGTTCTCTTGATAATAGGGCCAACGCTTAGATGGTTGTGCCACTGTGCCAGCTAAAGTTAACACAGTAATGCTGACAGTGCTTTAAATGTATTCAGAGAATGGAGAGAACTAAGTTAAGAGAAGACTAATTTAATTTTGAACAGCTTGCTAAATAATATTCAATAATGAAAATCCTGAAAATTATAAAAATGTAATACTTCATGCTTTCCAAAAGCATCTAAATCTTAATTCCACCAAGCCTCTGCTGTAATGATCCTCTGAGGCTCGTGCTGCACCTCTGCATGTTTACAAACTGCCGCTAACGCGATGTTGTTGGTTAGATCAACATGCTTGGAGGAGAATACTAACCACCCATTCTGGAACACCAGCTAACAGACGCCCATGTTGGCTAGCATTGCACTGAGTAATGAGAGGAGAGGGAGGGCCATCCTGCCCACCCAGAGAGGGTGAAAATGATCATGCTGTCTTGGACATGACATTGCCAGGGATCAAACTCTCAACCTTGACATTGCCAGAGATCAAACTCTCGACCTTCTGACTATTTGATCAGTGCTAAGGTGCTTGGATTGCTTGAATGTGTAGATTCTGAACTTTTAATCAACACCAGTTTGGACGTAAAATGGGAGATATTTTATTTATTATTTGAATTTGATGTAAA
>JAILXH010057610.1:0-13903 GCA_023558415.1 Piaractus mesopotamicus | reverse complement strand
ACATATATATATATATATATATATATATATATATATTTTTTTTTTTTTTTTTTTTTTTTAGCAGAAAACAAGGACTTTAAAGTGCTTTTGGATTGAAGCCCTTTGCAAGTTTAACATGGCCTGTCCAGCATATTTAACACATTAGACACTAAGACTTAGAGTGTAGCCACACAACCTGCAATTGGACACACCCAATCTTAAACATGCAGTACCAAACAACCAATTAAACATGTCTGCAATACAATATCCATTACATATATTAGGACTGACTGATGCTTCCATAGAGTTGTAGTTTTATAAACTCCACCAGAGTTACAAAGGTACTAGTCTCTATTTCAGCCACGATTCCTTCCAAGTTCCACAATGACATCAGGAAACAGTGATCCCTCTCTGTGCCAGAGTGGAACACAATCCGATTAGGCAGAGGAAACTCAAGGCAGGAAAACATTAGTGCAGCAACACTCCATTCTAATGTATGTCCACTGGGTTTGGCTCCCACCTGTGCAGTTATGTGATGGACTACAACAGTCTTGAGAACGTGTGTGTAAAACAGCCCTTAAGGGAGAGGGCTTAGGCCAGTTACACCACTGCAAGCAGACTAAGCAACTGCCTTGAAAATGAAGCTTTAAAAGAACCAGGTCTTTTGTTGCTACATAAATCTGCTTTTAAAAAATATAGAAAAAAGAGAAGTTGTTGATTGTATCTAAAAAGTGAATAATACATACAGTGCTCAGTTGATTTAACATTCTAATTTTGTCTGTCAGTTTCACAGGACATAGGTTAGACATCACCATGACTCTTAACAATGTCATACATATTTCTATATGCATATTCTCATCAATGTCTAATTCAGAGTCCAGAGGCCTCTACAGTTTAACCCACACCATGTATTATGTTTCTGCTTGGCAAACACATGCATCAATGTGAAAATACTTAAACTGTCAGTTAAAAACCAAATATAATAATGCCTGGGTTCTTTTAAATGATATGTGTGCAGATAGTTTAAACTATGAAGATCTCAAGATTAATGTTGTTGTGAAAAGTGTGACTTTTATCTGAGTCATATACACTAAATAATCCATCATTTCAAATGTGCTTCCTTACTGTTGGGGTAGTTCAAAGCAAAATTAGCCAGATGTTGGAACTTACTCATACATCATGAATATATAGCTCAACGTGTAAACCCGTACTTCTGCCAAAACACTGATTTTGTGGTCTCTCCTGCTTTTAAAAGAAGTATTCACATCCTCATTCAAAAGTAATCAGTCACATGACCACTTATTGACCATTAACCCAGTCTGTCCAGCTACTGAGTACCCAAGACTGTAACATTTGCTTTTTCCTCCTTTGGCTTAACGTCAAACCAATTTTAGGAAGAAAGATAAAAAATGAAAGGCTGGCCAGTGTCATTGCTTTCCCTTTCTGTCATGATTTTAACAGGACAAAGCAAGGTTGCCTAAATATGGGAATAGAGACCGTTTTCCACTCAAAGATACCAAAGATACAGTAAGTGCCTGAATCTAAAAATAGCTGCCAGCCTCCACTCCTGCTTAGAAATACTATGTTTCACTATACTATGTTATCTCTCTGCTAAGACACAGGATGTGCCCTACCAGGCCAGAGACACAACATAGTTACGAAAAAGTAATGCACTCCTTCAACTAATTGTGTAGTGAATGGCAGAGTCGTTGTCATTCACCAACGTCAACATCCAAGCAGTCTTCCTAGCAACTGAGTGAAAGATCAGCCATTGTAAGACTTCAATGACTTAGAATACCAAAAAGTAGATCTGCATTCACTAAATTTTTGCACTTTAACACAGAAAAGCTAATGCCTGACAACTCCAAATCTGCTGTTAAAAATTGGTGAACATCAAAATATAGCAAATATCTTATTCGTTCAATCGTAAGAAACCACTGGAGCCTGCAGACTGAGAGAAGAGAGAGCACTTCTGTCTCTCCTCCCTTTCATTTCTCAACACTGGGTCCCCTGGTGCATAGTTCATCAATAACGTCTAGGCAAAAGACCAAAACAAGGGTTGCCATTGAGTAAGCAGGGCCCAGAGCAGGGAGGAGAGAGCAGTCCTTCAGTACTTGTTAATCCCAAAAAGACGGACACCGTGCAGCTGTGGCAGTTTGGGAATGAGCACAGTGAGCAGAGAGACTGTGTTGATGATGAAGTGGACACGATCGTACTTGGTGTAGAAGCTGGTGAGAATGTACCTAAAAGGAAGAGGGCCAAGGACAAGGGGTGGTAGACATAAGGGAGAGAGACAGAAACATGAGAGGCATACAAATTCAGCAGACAATCTCTCAAACTCTAAAACACAACACTGCACTGTATGTTACTGAGCCAAATGCACTGATTTACTATTACAATAACCAAGAATAACCATAGGGGCTACAGCTAAATCTCAAGATAAGGTATTAAAAATGTCAACAATCAATCGCACAAACATTACCTCCATGAAATCACACAAGGCAAACAGCAGGGGGATATTTCACAAAGCAAGATTTCTCAGTAAAGCTGTATAATGTATTACTTATTAAAGAGTTATTACATCCTGTATCCAGTAACCACATGGAATAAACATAAATTGGTTGAGTTGCTTTTAGGTTATAGAATAGCGTGTAATAAAAAAGTGTGGAAGAAAAGTTTGGAACTGTAATTTAAGTCCTGGCAATTTAAGGGGTTAAACACAAAGTAAAGAACAGATAGATAGAAATGCAGAAAAGCTTTTCTCCTGTTTGACACATTTGACCTTTGGCTTAAATTATTAGGTTAACTGAGAAATCCTGCTTTGCAAAACACATCCCAGGACATTAATCTTTATCATCTTAATCAATGTTCAAGTAGTCTTGTCTAATTTCAAGTGAACAGCAGTATGTGAAGGTAAAGTCATCACTCTATGCAGTAAAGGGGGAAAGAGAAGCAGAGCTAAGCATGTTGACCTGACTTCTTGCATGTTTCTAAATCAGGCTGCACTCAGCAGCACACACCACAGGAAGTCAACACTGAAGCCCTAAGCAGGAGGGCGGCCATAACAAAACCAGACAGATACAGAACAGAAAAGATGTCTGTCTGTTTTTAGAACTGAAGATGGAGATGAGAAAGGAGATACTCACAGTATGATTGGGGTAATGGTCAGAAACTTGCGGGAGGCGGTGAACTGGACCCCATAGTCCATCTGCTCCCAGTGTGTGAGAAGCCGAGCCTTGCCCTGGTCTGGAGTCTCAAACGGAGTCCCTTTTACAGTGTGCAGGAGTAGATACATGCACTGCAAGACATAAACAAGCTTAAATTTTACCAAGAGAGGAAGGGCTTATTACCATCTTTGATACACATTAGAAAGACCCGATCTGTAGACGTAGCCAGACCATCGGAGCAGTGAGGAGCACTGACCTGCTTTGGGCACAGGAAGACTAGGAAGCTGATACAGAACAACATTCTTAACTTTGCCAGTGGCAGAAATACAAGAGCCTTGAGTCAGCAGTGAAACATGCCAAAATTCAGCAAAAAAAGTTCAGAGTTACAAAATTTACCCAGGTGGGAATCGGTGTCAAAGCACCCCTATTGTGTTCACTGTAAGTAACTACAAGCTAAGCCAAATTTCACAGTACAAAACTGGGCAGCTGGTCTCTAGTGCGCAACAGCACATAACTTCAGTGTTTCAAGATGCATAACAGTGCATATTTAAAAAAAATAAAATAGTGTGTGTCTCACCATGTTGTGGATGAGGTTGGTGAGGGTCCAGACCACAGGCACGCTGACGAAGGGAATGCTTAGCAGGATGATGTGAAGCAGGCCGATGCCCAACAGGTAGGACAGCCACATGCCCCGGCTGCTCATTACCCGTGTGTTGGGGTTCACCTCGCTGTGAGCTGTGCCGACGTTCATCCTGGCACAAAGTCACACGTTACTGTGAGGGAAAGGAGCTGTAAGCGGTCTGCGTGGCTTCACTCATTAGACCTGGAATAACAGTAATGTGTTCAGTTCGCACAGAAAATCAGAATAAACACCTAAAGTGTTGAATGAATGGGTTATTATCTCAACATTGAGTGTGGTATTGAATTAGTACTTACAGTGCTCAGTGTACACCTAGTGTTGAATTATCTTTGAAACTGTTGCATGAACATCCACAGCGTTGCATGAACATTAATAGTGTGACATTAACACCTACAGTGCTGAAGTAACACCTACAGTGGGGAACAAACTGACTGTTGAATTCATAGCTAGAATGTTTATCTGCACACAGATGAACACTGGTGATGTTAATTTAATACTGAGATATTTTATGTACAACAGATTTTCATATACATCAATAAATGTCAGCAAACAATAAGTAAATAACTTGCGCGCCTTGTTCTCTTTCTTTTCACGACGCAATGAAACGTAAACGTAGAAAGAGGTTTGAAAGCTAGTGACGCAGTAATAAACAAACAGCATGCAAATGGATAACAATTACGGAGTAATATCAGACTATTACGCAACCCAATAGTCCACGTTCGGCAAATTCAGTGTTGAGAATCTAGCAGAGACATGGCGAGCATGGACACCAGAAGTCGTCATACACTACTTACGAATAAGACTGAATATGATAAACATCCAGTGACTGGGTCAAACTCCTCATGCACTGCTCCGTTATCGCATCAGTTTCTCTGCTACAGCGTTTTGATAAAGTTTATCGCGTTATCAGTCAGTGAAGATGAGCAGACAGCGGCGCGTCTTCATCCTCCACATGTCCTCGGTTTCCTTGGCCAGTGGCCCCTAATAGTGAAATCGTGCCTGCTTCGTATCTTTTAATAAACAGTATATTTGCGGCCAGCAGCTGCTGACCAACACGGCGCGACCTCCCAGCTGCACGTCATCACTTTCTGGGCTTCATGCTTACGAAAATGGGCGTTTATTCTTCCAAGCACCCTTAGCCACAATTGGCTTCGTTAGATCACGTGGAAATGTGTGAGCCAATCACCGCCGACTGCGTTGCTCATTAGCTGAAAAGGCCCTACGCCCCCCTTTTAATGTCACAAAGCGGACCTATCAGAGATGTAAGCCCAACTGGAGACTTATGGGAACTGTAGTCACGTTGTTTGTTTTTTTTTTACCAGAATGAATTAGACTTATCTAGAAAGTTATGCAAACCCCTTTGTCGGACTATCTTGTGTACGTAATGAGATTTGACGCTAAAAGTATAACCAGCTTTAGCGCATTTATTTTAACAAAACTGGGAATATAAAACAACAGCTAATGTTGTTGAGCTTGTAAAATCACCAATGACGAATGAAAAGTGTTGAATTTCCAGAAAGGACAGAATCACATGTTTAAATAGGGAGCTTTCACACAACTGGTCCACATTAAATGAGACTTTTTGCATCATATGAGGTTTTAGAGTGTTTATTTTAACAAATCTGGACATAGTGGAAGCAGCACAGATACGGAAGTCCTGATATCAGGCAGAAGGTCAAGAGTGTCTTGTTCTAGATTCTAAGCTCTAGTTAAGAAATCATTAATCCTCTTCTGCATTGGTTATGTAGCATGTCATTAAGGGGAACTCCTCCAATTTCTCAAAATTTTTGCATAATTCAATAGCTCATAAACATAAACAAAGTCATTCAGACTGATTTGATATGGAATGGTGCTGCGTTGAGAAATTTATTGACTTAGATTTCATTACAGTGGTAGTCACAGAGGTCACAATGTCTACAAACATAGCCACTATATCTGCTATTCAAAACGACCATTGAACCTTCACAAGCCTGGGCTTTTATATGTAATGTATATAAAGGTAAAATAATATTAATTCTGGATATGTTTTTGTTGGGTTCTACTTTGTCTTACAACATCCTGCATCTGCCAGTCTAGGCCAAAATCTCAAAACCTCAAAAGTAATGTAAAAACAACGTCTCAGGCTTCAGGCAGAGTATTCATAATCATTTTGTGTAATAACTTTCTGTGAGGGAGCTTTTAGAGGCATTAAACACTTTAGATGTCTGACTTGGTTTCTCTTGAACAGAGTATTTCACGTCAAAGAACTCTGAATGACTTTCTTTATATCTTTAATTATACAGAAATGTGGAAAATTTGGAAAATAACTTACGTTTTCCTTCAAGTTATATGCTTTATTTGCTTTATGCAAATATGCTTCAACTGCTTTTAAAAGCAGTTATAAAAAAAATAGTTAGGCCTGCACATAGCAGAAGTTATAGTCTAACCAAAATATTCACTATTGTTATTTTAAATGATGAGCAGGCTATAAAACCCAGTTTGTGAACATTTAAACACATTGTTGAACTAAAACAAATCAAACATTGTGGCTATTACCAGACCTAAGACATATCACTAGTTATCATCTGTGTTCTACTAGCCCAGTCATCATGCCCAGTGGGAACAGAAATATGAGTCACAGTTCAGCATTGCTTTCACTGCTTTTACTGATAATTAAATCTACTAAGGGCACATGACTTCAAAGCCTTGTGGTCTCTCCTCTTTCATTCCATAGCCCTCTTGGCTAACATTTTAAAACCTGTTTAATTATGTTTAAGAGCACAGAACACCATTGTGACTGAGATTCTCCACAGTTGCAGCCCTCAGGCCCAGGGATCTGTGTTTCCAGATGAAATCTGATGTCTTGCCTTTATCAAACACCTTTGGGGAGAACACTGCACTAATACTTATGTTGTAGCAATATTGTCTTTCTTTTGCCCAAGGACTCAAACTTGGTAACATAAATTTTGCAATGAAGGCATTGCACACGTCTAGCAGCAGTTTGGACAAGTTTTGTTTTCGAGACAACATGGTTGCAAACGGCTGTCTGGAACAAAGTACCACTGCAACTGCCACATACAAATCTGCATGTGTTTGCAAAGAGAATAGCAACTAATCTGCATTAGTCTTAACAAGAAGGATTTCTAATCTTTGATGGTTGCTGGGTGTTTTAATGCTTCCTATGCAAATACTCTTACAGCTATCTGTATTTGGTATTAATACTTTTGAAATGATGCAGCACAGCAAAAACTAGTGATGTCTAGTAGAGCCTAGTTACATTTCTTCTGTAAACATGGAAACACTGCACACATTTAACATAATAGGTGGATTTAGGCTTGTGTTTTTATGTGAAAGGGAGAGAGAGAGAGACAGAGGGAAAGAGAGAGAGCACTTAATTGACTTCTTTCTGTATTAGCAGCCTATGCCAGGACCTTTGAAAATATTCTGAGGCCTTATTCTCAGTTCAGTTCAGGGTACATGTTAGTTATGATACAGATTTCAACACCATTTGTTATTTAAGAACGGTCAATGTGATGGTCCTGATCACACTGAAATATTGATACACTGGTAAGTCTGAATAGGAAAGAAACATCCATGTTCATTACAGTGTTATTATAAAACACGTCTTTCCAATCTTTAGTTATCTGAAGTCAGCTAAATTTAGTCTGATGTTCTACAATGCACAAAGTAACCAACAGATGTCGCTATCATCACGTCAGTGTCTCTTTCTGCCAACTCTTCTCAACTGGAATACACACATCTACTGTAGTAGTGTCTTTGCCTGCAAGAGACAAAAATGACTTATGTATGTATGTCTAGCCTTTCAGAAGGTAAAAATTCACACTAAGGCAAATTCAGTGAGTTATTTGACTTAAATGATAACACATCTACCCAATCTGCAAGGAAAGAGAAACTAAAAAAAGAGCAGATCATGCTGTTAAAACAAGTGTAATGTCTATCATTTAAAACAGACAACAATGACTTTAACACATGCTATTTTCAGTCCTTAATGTTTATCTTTCAGTTATTAAATCGTAACACTCTTTATTCAGTAACTACTATTAATTATTCAGTAACGACTGGATTCAGTCTGCTTTGTTTCTCTATGTAGTAACGAGAATGTGAAACTGAAGTGTTGACCTGCATATAAGCTATCAGAATTTAAGGTTGCTGATCACATTTGTTCTGTACATCCTCTTAGGTCACATCAAGGTGTGTGTAGCTGGGTGGAGAGGAAAGAAGAAGAGAGGAGGAGGACTTTGTGACCCAGGCCAGTCTGACGATCACCCCGCTGGAAAAGGCTGAAGCCCCCGAGACGCCATTGTTGCCCCACAGAGGAAGCTGAGGATTAGAACACCAAAGAATTTCAATAAAAGAAGTGTCTGTTAGAAGGCTGAGGGTGTTGGGGAGGGCCCGTGAGGCCTGGGGCATTGTCCTGGAGGTTGGTTGAGAGTGAGAGGAGGGGAGTAGGAGGGCATTGTGTTTGGTGGGGGGGGGCTGATTTCTAAAGGTGGTTATTAGGAGAGAGATGGCGAGGGGGTGGCTGTTGACTCTTCATCTTGTGTGAACAAAGTCTCTGGCACGTAACACCCCCCCACACACACACACACACAGTCACACACTTCTCTTTCTCTCTGTCTCTCTCTCGCTGAGCTTCTGCTTTACGAGGGTCATGAATACTGGGGGCCGGCCCATAGAGAGAGCCCCACCAAGCCCAGACCTGCTCGAAAGCTTATTGTCCGGCTTAAGTGAGGTTTAATTAAGCAGGCTGTGTGTCCTGAGAGGAGAGAGCAGTGGCTTGAAGAGCCCAGTGCCTGTGGAGATGCTGCACTCACCCAATGGGCTCACGGTTGATGCTGAGCATTCAGCTATTGAAGGAGAAAGTGTTTGCTGCTCTAATGAAAAAGGTTTGTTTGGGGGATGGAAGGGGGAGAGGAGGAGGGGGGTGTCTAGGCTTTGTCCCCAGCTTACAAAGTAGGGACAAAAGCAGTGATATTATACAAATGCTCCCATTTCCAGGACATGGTGCTGAGACCAGGACCTGCAGATGGCTCAAGAAGCTTTAAGGAGCCTTATGAAAGGGAATGTTAACGCATTCAGCCACACTGAATTTCCACCACAAAATAATAATACTAATAATAATAATACTATTTACAGATATACTACACAGTATTACAATCTTTAACGACTGATTGTACATGCTACATGATTATACTAGTGTTTTACTGGTTGCATCTCAATGTCTATGCACTTACATGCAAAATGACATGAAGACATACATAACCATGTTCGTATAACGTACTGGATTTTACCAGGGTAACGGCACAGAGGAGAAGCTACTGAGTCAAAAAAGAAGTAGGGGATTATGGGTCCCAGAGTATTAACCAGACTTCTTATACAACTAGCAGGAACAAGCTAATTCGTGAGATCCTCTTTATCCCAAACGTGGAAATAACAAATAATGAAATTCTTAGGAGAAAGGGGTCAGAGGAAGAGGAGGGCAGAGGGACAGATACAAAAGGAGGAAAGATTGAGAGAATGAAAGAGAGAAAAGCCATGTGTGAGCAGAGGGCGGGCCAGGCGGGTTAAGAAACTTTCTCGCTGTAGTGCTGTGTGTGGATGCTCTGCTAATCCAGGTTTTATTGGTTGCCTATGTCCAGCCACACTGTCCGAATTGCGAATGTGTATGTGTGTGTGTGTGTGTGAGGGGCTTTGGGGAGAGCTCTACACATGTTGTGCTTTGTGACTGTGCTGACCAAGCCACTAAGAGAGACAGAGAGGCTTGAGAAAGAGCTGGACCTGGTTACGGCCTTCCTTGGGTCGCCCTAGAAACCTGCACTGCAGGGGTCCTCTATGTATATTGCAACCTCGTACGCGCATGCAGATAGCAAGACACACATACACCTACTCACAGATACCACAAATGTCAGAATAATTTTCAGGAATACTTGGCGTACGTATGCCATACTTTTCTCATTTTATATATAAACATTTTGTAAATCTTTTAAATCTTTTTTCCTGCCTAGTCTGCTCAAAATGTCCACAAATCTATCAAGAATTATTAATCTGTGCTTTGACGTAACAACTCATTTTCGATTTTCCTCAGCTTCACAAACAGTGGTGATGAATGTCAGACCATAACAGAGGAAAAAAGGCATCCAAACTCGTGGCTTTCCCATATTGTGGGGGCTGGATAAGGGTGCTGTTTGTGATGTATTACCCATCCACTAATAAAAAGCAGGAGTGTCCACAAACACAGTTAAATGAGGGAGGATGAGGGACTCTTGACCTCAGGGTCAAAGCTCCAGCCCCAGTCTCTTTATTCCAATTGACAGGCCTGAGGGATCAGCCACTGCTTCTCATCTCCATGCTGTAGTGACCACTCCCACTAAATGCAACTGATATGAGAATCGATTCTGTCTCCAAAGCTATATTTTGCCACAAAAATGGGTGGATAAAGAGAACAGCCCCACCAGTACTTACGTTATCTACATCATGCATCTTGATGGGTCTCGTTCTGCACTCACATTGTGTGGCGGTGCATGCTGGGACATGAATCCACCAGTTTCTAATCGTGAGTTCATTTACAGACAGTTTATCATGTTGCGGCCTTGACCTGGGAAACGTGGTTTCAATGTTGTTGAGAGGCCAACCGCAGACTGTCCCCGCCTTTACTTGTAAATAACGCTCCTGTCACGCTCTCCCAGCCATTCCTGGCGCAAAGGGCCCTGGCTGTCACTTCTCAAGAATGCTGCAAGTCTGATCGAACCGCTGATCTCGGCACATTCACCGCGCAGCACTATGGCGCGGGACATTGCAGCTGATGGAAAGCAGACCTGTGCTTTTTCTCTATTAGGAACATCTCTCATTCTCTCACACATACACTTACACAACCTCAACCTGCGCTCCCATTAACAGGTTCTCATCTGCATTGCAGCATTATGACTGTACAGAGACATTCCAATCACTTCTTTCATCATGCAGGATGGATGTGTAGTTACGGTGGCCCTTTAGCTATATAGGCTTGTTCTTCAATTTTTAGTCTTAATGTAGTCAAAGGATTTTTCTCTCAAAAATTTACAACAAGCCACCGAAAAAATTGTCCTTGGACAATCAGGTAACTTTTATCCTCATTCTAAACCTTTGCTCTCAAAGGATAAGCTTCAAAAATGTCTTCAGAAGTGCGTAAAAGGGTCGTGTCCACCAAAAGGCATAGCGGATCTCCGAATGGATGGCCCCCCATGGCAGAAGCTCAGCCACAGGCAGCTATAGGCCCTTTTGATGTGAAGAATAAAGGGTATGGGGAGAAGAATGTGGGGCACTGGGAAAATGACCTCTAGACTGTGGTCAGAGATTTCACTCTCTCCTGCCCCTGCGCTGCCTGCACACAGTGCTTCTCCCTGCTGGGAGGCCGAGCCTCAAACCCTCCCGGCTCCCTGCTGCCCAATCCTCAAAACAGAGAAGAACAGAGATTCGAAGAGAGCAGAGGGAATCTCTCATCTCTGAGGTATAGCCATATCACCTCCAGGACTGTAAGGGGACCTCTCCACTCTTTTGAAGAGATGTTTATTATATTTTTATCAAGTTAATAATAAAACTGAACTTTATTGATGAGCTGCTAATAAAACTGATATAATTGTCATGCCTCACCAAACATTATGCTTTTAAGCCCTAAACTCACCACTGTCATAACTATATAACTTACATATTAGTTTCATATTAGTTTCATAGAAGTTACCACATGATTTACAGTAGTTACTGAATAATATATTGTCATATTAATTACTGAATAATATGCCTAGGGTTTAAGGGGTTAAACAGTGGTTAACAGACCTGTTCGCAGAAAGCAGAAACTGGATTTTTCTTTCACCTTTCTTAATGTGGGCAAGCCCAAGGCAAAAACTTGTTTCAAACACAATGCAATGTCATCTTTTAGTGCTGTGTCTCTGTCCCAGTGCCGTCTGCACCTCTGCCCATCCGAATGACAATAGCGTTCATGTAAAATGTGCTGCCTTTAGGCCACAGGGGCATATATCACTGCAGGCCTGGCCCTGCCACCACCTTTTATTGCTTTATTGTGTTCCCTTTGTGTCCTGTCCTCATACGGGGAGGGGGGCACCATCCAAATTTTCCAGCATTTCTCAGGGTGCATGAGGGTGTCTGTGTATGTATGCATGTAATCCTTCTATATACATGTATCAGGACTGGTTAGTTGAGATAAAAGCTTATTAAAAGCTCTAAGCAGCTGTTTGCTCTCTTACCAATGGACTGTTCCAAAACTGCTAAAGGCTGAAGTCAACACAGCTAACTGTAAATACTGTCTCCTTTACATGCATATATATCTGAATGAGGCATATCTACCTTTGTCAAACTCAGTTGCTCTTTTCAGTCTTACACCTTCCCTTCTCTCTCTCTCTCTCTCTCTCTCTCTCTCTCTCTCTCTCTCTTTCTCTCCCCCTCTCTCTCTCTCTCTTTATTTTCTACATTACCAGGGGTGGTGTGTGATTGACAGATGGGCAGGAATAATAATTTTTTTTTGCGTAACCTAAGGCCATGCTCTGTGATTGGCTTGCCAGTTGACATCTCCAAACCTCGCTCATCTTCTCTCTCTCTCTCTCTCTCTCTCTCTCTCTCCCTCTCTCTCTCTCTCTCTCTCTCTCTCTCTCTCTCTAATATTGGCCCTTTGGATGAGACATCCTGAGGGGAAAAAAAGTGGGGAGAGAAAAAGATATGTACCTTAGGGAAGAAGCTCAGAGAGAGGGAGGGATAGAGAGGACGGGTAGGAGCGTGTGTGCGAGTGTGTGAGACATTTACTCCTCTAACTACTAGGAGACAGACACACTTTCCTGTCCCGACTTAAAAAAGCAAATAAACCAAGAAGATTTTTCTTTACCTTATTTCATTTAAAATTTTGAATTTCTAACCGTTAAAGCCTTTCCTTAAGATCCACTGGGACTTCATTTTCTCCCCCTCTCTGGAAATCCTATGTACTGATCAATAGACCTTGCCATCGACACAAGACATACCTCATGGATTTGTACCTTGTTGGATATATAATGTGCATGTGGTTGTCCAGCTCTCGGGTGCTTGGAGGCTATCCCATCTGGTGGTGAGTAGCTACAGTCTCCACTTTCTGCATCAATTTCTCCGGCAGCATAGGGAGAGTGGTGGTCAATGATCATTTTTCAGAGGGTAGAAAATATAGAACACTTTTAGTTGACTGCGTGGAAAAATGTTCTCTGCTCAGTCCAAAGAATCTTAACCTCAGTCTCTGGTGGAACGGAAAAGGCTAGCCTGTCTTTTCCTCGCTGTACACTTTCTCTCACGTCTGTTTGTCACACACATTAATATTTTGGGCAAAAAGGTAGAAGTGTTGTTTACTGAAGCTGGAGGTGGGATGTGACAAACTAGGAGTTTTGGTCAGACTTGAGAACTGAGACAGTGGTGAGCTTGATGAGGGAGGCTATATTGTTGTCTTCGCGAGTAGCCTCAGCGCTCCTGCCGTGTTAGGAGTGGTAACTGTGATACTAATTCTTGTCCCTGTATCTAGTCTTTCTAAATTCTGTAGCCCAACAATTTCAGTGCACTTCAACTTCTTCCTCGGCACTCCATGATTTTAAACTGCATCTGAATTTGTCTTTGATCCTGCAACAATGTACACACTGAGATTTAATGTGAAAGTAGATCGAGCTGCTCTGATTATTTAATGTCAATAAAACAAAAATAAAATTTAAAAATGAACAAAATTAACGAAAGATTTTCAGTAGGAACTCAACATTCATAATTCACTTACTGAATTCATTTACTAACAACCTTCACTTTTTAAAAGGCTTCAAACATTGAAATCATAGATTTAATCTCATAGATAATCACAGATTTAATCTTTAAATTCAAACAGAATCAGTGAATTTAATACTGAACAGTTTACTAGTGTAGATGACATTTTTTAGCAACGGTATTCCACAGTATTGTTTATCAACATAATGACGCAAAATTTACTTATACAGACTCACTGATACTCTTACAGAAACTAACGAATCATGTTCAATGAAAATAAATAGTAGGTTATTTAGAATATGTTATATATATGTATATATATATATATATATATATATATATATATATATATATATATATA
>JAILXH010057526.1:51159-72900 GCA_023558415.1 Piaractus mesopotamicus | reverse complement strand
TTTCTAATTTTCCCGTTCCACCTTAAATGGTGCCGCATTTACATTCGGCGCCTCAGTCAGAATTTAAGGTGGAACTGGAAAGTTCAGCAAGAAGCTGGCAAAGGAGAAGTGACTTCAGCCTCGTGAAACAGCCGAAAGCTGAAAGTCATTTTACAAGAAACTATTCAGCTTCTGAGAAAAAGTTTTCTGGCGGAGTTGGAAGAAAAGCGGCTGTAGCTGAGCTAAAGCTTAAAGCAGAGCACAGTAAGTCCGCGTTTCGTTTATATCGTTTAGCCTATACTAGGACATCATCACGTACTGAGACATACTGGACATAAATGTTGTGGCTTCCAATATGGTTTGATTTTTGTTGAAAGGACAAAATTGCTCTTCTTAACATTTGTGTTGTGACTACTGATCTAACCTGGCTTTTAATGCAGAGAGAGCCGGTCGGATTTCTCACTCATCCATGTGTGTTTTTGTTATGTGCCGCCACAGACTGTCCGGACGCTGCACTTACCCACTTCCATGTTCCGCCCTTTGCGTTCCGTCAACATTACATTATAAATTAAATATTTAGAAAATCGATTTTTGACATTTGTGAATCCATTCAGAATCGTCCACGTCTGCATCGCGATGCATCTAAAAATCGATTTATATATATAGATTTATAAGAAAATCCATCTCCTGAGTCCTCCCTTAGTCCCCTTCTACCTGTTCATAGAAAAGAGCTGCCATAGTCTGTTATATACTAACACTTGTCAAGTAGAGCAAAGAAGACTTTCCTCCCTTTATTTCCAGAAGATGGCACTGTATGTACACAACTCCATTTGGTCAGTGTGCCTAGTGCATATAAAAAGATGGCCCATTGACCATAATCAAGGCTGCTGTAACCACACTTGTCATTTAGATTAATAAGAAAACTAATTTCTCTCCCATTGCATGTAGCTTACACACATGGCGTTTGGTTTCTTTAAAGTAGCATTAATAACTGGAAGCTTTAGGTTTATACTTACATATTCCATTGTATGTGTAATCTGCCAGCACTTAATAATGTAATATGGTCATTCATTTGTTTTCATTTAGATCTGGCATGTGACCTATTGCCCAGTATTTTGGACACCAATGAAGAGTGTATATCAGCATAGGCTGATACAGTAACTTGTGCAGTGAAGTGCGTTATATCCACAAGCAACTGCCGCTGAGGTTGAAGTTTTGCCTCGTCCAATAAGCTGTCCATGATAATGAACACACCAGAGGCCCTATAGGAGGAGGAAGACGAAGTCGATGGATGGATAGCTCACTGGCAACAAAAAAGATAATTACACACCATCCGTTTCTGCACCAAGTAAAATGATTCTAGCTTTAACCAGTAATGCGCGTTTGAAACCCCTGCAGCCTCCGTAGACGAGCTCCCTTCAATGTATAATGAACCACATTTGTGCGTTTCTCACAGTGCAAGTGCTGCTCATACTAATGAGAACTGAGCGCCTTATTTTGTTTCCCACCAATATTCCGACAAACCCCGATATGATTGGCCGACGGCTTCGGGCCTGTACAAGATAATCCTGGGCCTCCTGGGCTGGGATTGGCTATCAGTTTGTAATATGCAAATCGGCGCACTTGCTTGTGAATGTGAAGTACCAGCCAATCCCAGCGCAGGAGGCGGAGCTCTTCGAATACGGGTGGGAAACAAAAAAAGCGCTTTGACGTAGTCAGCCAGCTGGTATGGCGCAGCAGCGTGCGTGCGCTTAAGCTAAACCGCCCCCTCCCCTCTGAAATCCATCCCCTCTCAACCGCGAGTCATCAAGAAAATAGGGACCAATAAGACATGCGTTCACGTGTAACATCTTTCCCCCCAGCTTCTCCCCTCTCGCCGGGTACCGAGGCTTCAAACGGATATGAACTAGCCAACACGGCTCTTACGAAACGGACCCGTCCTCGTCCGCCCGCCGCGGGAGATGAGTAGTCGTCGTGGGCTGCATGGTGAAAAATCAGCAGGCTGAGTGAGTGAGTGCATGTGAGGCGAGAGGCAGGCTGCCGCCTCGCTGTGCCTTTTTCCCCTTGTTGGCCGGTGCTCTGTGCCTGCGAGGGAGGCTGAGGGAGGAGGTGTCGTCTCTCCGGCACGTTTGGTCAGCTTCTCACCTCCTTTACTCGTCGTTTCCAGAAGAGTCGGCGTGTTTTTCTTTCGTGAGGTAACGGGCGAAGGAGTGATGGATGAGAAGACGGAGATGAGCAAAACTAAAGTCGTTATTTTCAGGTCACTTTCAGCCTGAGTGGGCTCCTCTGCTCGGGAAGGCTCCTTCCGAGGGCTCTGCCCATCACAGCCAATCGGTCTTCACACGCCGAGACCGGGTGGAGGAGAGAAGGAAAAACAGTAACTATGTCGGACGATTAAAATGACCCTGAAAACAGCGTTTATGGTAGAGGATTTGGTTTCTCCGCAGCTTCGTTATCTCGAATTCGTTGCCAAACAACGCGAGACGTAAAGACCGCAAGTCGGGTTTCGCCCGTGGAGGAAGCTGCCGCCACCACAGCTGGACATGTTGATACCAACGTAAAAAATGGATGTAGTTTTTGCTCTCCTCTGGCTGCTGGCTGCGTTTCTGAAGGGTATTCTTTGCCAGGGAGTATACGGTAAGAAGAAATGTATGTTTTTGCGTTGTGTAACTACCTTTTGAAAGATAGCTGCCGTGACCTTGTGAGAAATGTGGGGTTTGGATGGTGTTCACAGTGGAATCCCATCAGTGCGACCAGCCTTCATGTCCGATGTCATAACGTCTTGCATTCAGTGTTCTCTGGAGGTTTTTCCTTATCGACTGGCTTCGTCTCGCCGATTTTAATGAGGCATGTTACGGTCATGTGTGTTTAAGCGTCAGTGATTCATAGCCTCGTAATTCCTATTCAGTGCTTGTTCATGTTTAGTGCCTGTGTGTAAAATCCTTGTCTAGCTAGGCTGTGTGGTTGGAGCACCAGTACAGCCATTTAGACTGATAAAATAATACCGTTCAGCTCTGCATAATGAGCCGCGAAATAATAAAAAAAGAAAAAACAGCTCTTTATTGATCTACACACCTGATCAAAACACGTAGGTTGTTCACAGTTAGCTAACAAGCTGCTGTGGCTGCTGGTTTATAGAAATTTGCTTTCAAAAATGCAACCAGTGGTAGCAACCAAGGGAATGGCTTGAATAGCGACAGTTGCAAATAGGTTTGTCTGTGGGCGCTGGGGCAGAAATGCCAAAGAAGCTCTTAAGAAATTAGAGATGTACCATCCTGTTGATTAAGATGAAGCACCAGATGAGCTACCATATTACGTCCCTTGAAAAAAATCCCATATGTCAGTACTCTAATAGTCAGCAGCAAGAATCTTAGTGGTTGTGCGGACTCAGATAGCAGCCAAGGCTGTAAAGTTATGCATGGGATACCTATGCTTGCTGACGTCATGTGGATTTTTACAAAGGCAGATTTGCTGTTATTTAATGGAAGACTCTGGATTAGCGAGGAAGAGAATGCATAAATCCGTACACATGACCTCAGTTCACTTTCAGCGGAGGTTTAGCAGCAGCAGAGAGCTCTTGGCTTTAATGGACTATTTAAATTCTTACCTTCTTTGGGATGTTAGCTTGCTTAGCTGTCGAAGTCATACATGTAGAAAGAGTGATGTGTAGCTTAGTAACTCCAGCTCAGTTAAATGCGTTGTTTCTGTTGCTCTGAGAAATAGTAGAAAGCTTAGTTAGAATGCAGGGGATATTAGGGGTGGGCAGTAAGATGATACTTAGCTTTATCGAGATAAATTGTGTAACATTAATGTCACAGTATGATTTTCTGAGCATATCGTGGATATTGTCAATTAGTGTAATTAGTCCTATGTGAAACACTAAATAAAAATCAGTGTACTCACAGTTTATGTCAGAATTCATCGAATATGGCACTGTTGGTGCTTCTTTTGTCCGTTCCAATTTATTAAATGTCAGAAAATCAAAATGTTGAGGTTAAGTGACAATATATTTAGAGCAGAGCCGTATGTCAAAGATCTTTACAGTTACAAGTTTTTGATTGTGCATATACTAAGGCAAAATTGAATGGTACCTGTTGAGGTAATATTTTGAAATGGGAATCAACTGTAGATCTGAGAGTCATATTCTGTCTACCCTCCATATCCACAGTGATCTCTATGGGTATGATGGCAGTTCCCAACAGAAGTATTTTGAAAAAAAGATAAAAGATCTTCTGTATTACCAGAAAAATCTAATTAATTCTGTCCAAAATTACATTCAGTTAATTGCAGCACTTTATTTCTTTGAAAAAGACTATGTGTGAAGAATGCTTAAAATGTAGAGATGTCACAGTTTTATCCAGCTGGTAAGAGAACAGCTTGGCTCTTGGTGGTCCTTTGATCACCTTTTGGTTTTTATCCTCCAGAACGTGTCTGATGAAAGCATATGTAAAGGTTTTATTGAGTTTGGCAAAGTGAGTATTCAAGGGAATTATGTTCTACTTTGATATTTAAGTTTAGATTACCTGTTTTCTAGATTTATTTTAAAAGAATCTTAGCTGTCTAAATGCAGTTTTTTTTAAAATAACTTTGTTCATGAGATCATGGGCGATTGTGAGGAGAGCTGATATATCCAGTTCTTAGAATGGTAAGCAGAAGATGTTTTTAACAATACATTCTTTAACAATAAATTCATTTGCCTGTGCAATTAATCATCAGTACACAAATAATAAAAATAAATTTATTTTCTTTGAAAGTTTTCATAGTACAGGTATAATAAAAATCATCAGTAGTTTCAGAAGAAAAAACTAAAAAAATGGAAATTAAATCTTTCTTTTAATATGCCTCTGAGGCTGACCAGCCAAAACCTAGATAGCTGGCCTGTAACAAGACTGTTGACATTTCGGCGGGAATACTCTAGATTTTTTTCCAAAATTTCTGTATAATTTAGAAATTGAGGAACGCAGATTACAGAGAAACATAGCAACTGCTTTCTTTACAATGGAAGTGACCAATAGTATTGACGTGACCAATAGTAAAGATGTCTCTGCAACCATAGCCATTTCATTTGCTATGCAAAATAATCAGTGAACATACATGTGTCTTTTAAGTGTAATGTTGATAATGATAAAATAGGGATAAATACAAAAAAACACATTTTACAAAAAACACATTGTTTACATATTCTTAATCACTATATGTAGTTGCTTCCTATATAGACTTGTAGAGGTGTTAAGTGTTTTGAATGTCTGGTTCCTGTCACTGTCATTGTGAACAGTTTTGACTCTGATATTAAAGAATTCAAATTTCTTTGTTTACATCTTATACTTTATTTATGCAGAAATTTAGAAAATTGGTGAAATTCACATTTAACTGGATATTCAATGATTAACCCTTACGGATACTCAAATATCAAAATATTTAGAATGCAAAACTGTAAAACACAGGTAGAGAGGTAATTGTGTTTCATGTTCAAAAATGTGCGTATTGGCTCAGTCAAAGTGGTAAATATGTTAACATGTATCTGAAGACGATGACAACATGACAAGGAATCTAGCATGGCCCTCCATCCTGCTTAGTCCTTATTCGCAAGACGGCGTATTTAAACAAAGTGAGAGCTTTTTTGCATATGAGGCGTCTGTATAATTTACATAAAGTGGCTGTTAGCACAAATCTTATACACATTTTCTGGCTGAATGTTTAATTTTCAAGTGAAAAATCAATAAGGAATTGCTGAAACATTACTGTGGTCGCCCTGGGGGATATTTCTTTTAAAGTTCCTGAAGAAATTGGGCTCCATAAATCTGGTAATAATCGAAAGTAACTGACAAATGAGTAAGAATACATTGTCAGTACGCATTACATTAGACATTTTTGTTTGCCATCTCATGTTACGTCTTGCTAAGTGAACGTTAAATTGTAGTCTAGTGCTTAATGTTTAAATATTTAACTCTAATGGTTACTGTTTGTCCCATGCAAAAGGTATTTCTGTACCAAGAGCTGATCTGCAGTTGGTGCCCTCCTGTGGTCTGAAAAAACAAGTAAACTACAAGCAAAAAAATATTGGATGGAAAGCTTTACCTTATCTGGATAATTAGAAAGGGCTTTGCTGTGTTTAAACAAATAATGAAATAATGCTAGAAGAAACGAGTTTGAATCCAAATATTGTGGTTAACGGACATCCACATGTTAAAGTATGAATCACCTGAATTGTATCCACTGTTTAATGTTCCAGTGAAGAACTCCCAAAAACGTAGGAGAGCTGGGTAAATATTAATAGTCTATTTTAAGAGCAGTGTTGGAATAAATACAAAAAAGTAAGATAAGTTAGAACAGCATTGTCTGTAGGTGGTAATGTCGCAAATATAAAATGTTAAGAAGATAAAAAGTATCTGTAGCTAGATTAAAAAAAGAAGGGATTTGTGAAATAGAACCAATCCATTAACTGCATTTTAAGTACCATTTGAACATGGATATAATTTGAACATGCACTGTTCAAATTATACAGGCATTTTTGACTGTTGAAACTCATTATGGCATGGATAAGTCATTTTGATAAACAGCCTCTCAGATGTTAGATATTCTTGGTACTGGACATCTTGAATACTGCAACGATGTATGAAGTGGCATTTGACTGGGTGCAACGGCGCCCATCTATTGTCTGTCAACTGAAAATGGTGTTCATATGGCCGCCCACTGTTTTATCCAACAAACAAGCCTCCACAGTGAATAGTGTTAGCTTTAGCTACAGTGTATACTTTGCTAGCTTCTTAAATACACAATCTATATATCTTAAAGAGAACAAATTTTAAATTGTTCTTTCAGAATTAGGACGAGTTCCATAGCAGTGGCTGCATGAATCCAGGCACATTTTGAATTCAAAGCTAGATCCTAGATTGTATTTCACTTAACATTTTAGATGATGTTTTACTTTAATAATCAGAAATTGGTGTTAGGTCATTTCTTTTTAGTAGAACTAGATGAAGCCAGTTCCAAATAGGAATTGATACCCAACACTGCTGGAGAAATTTAATTTGTATCTTCAGTGCCCACTTGAGTTACATGCAGAGAAAGAATATGTTTAACAGGTATGGAAATGAACATCTTGGAATGTCTAGTCATTTTCTTTCTTTATAGTGTTTTGTAATATAGGTCTGGCAAATGATGTTTTCTTCTTACATTTCATTCTTCTCTCTGTTTCTTTTGCTTGGAAAAGTTAAGTTAATTGAAATCAGATTATCTTCTGGTCTTACAGGCCTTTGGCCTTCGCTGTAAGATCAGCCCTGTCATGATCATGAAATTTAAGCTAGTTGCCAAATAATTAACTGCCATTAACAATGTCATTGTCTTGTTGTTCATTGTATTTAGTTACTAGAGGATAAGCTTAAAGTGGCCAAATTAGCCAATTAGCTTTCTTGCTTCCTAGCTGTCAGTACTTTCCCAGCTGCTTTCTCCTTTCCCTGGCCCCCTGCTGATGAAGACACAGCTGAAGCTCACATAAACAAACATTACCATCTGCCTCTAAAGGTGTTTAGCACCAAGAACTTTTGTTGTTTTCGAAAGACTCATGATGTGTCTTAATAAATGTGTTGTATCTTATTTTCGTATGCAATAGAGCCACACAGTTTAGGTTAGATATGGCAATTAATTCTACAGTGCTTCATTTCTGTAGTGTGTGCGTAATATGAGGCTTTTGATTGGTATTTTTTTATGACAATTATATAGAGTCTGATGAAGTTATGATCCAATCTGCTCATCTGATGATTTGACAACACGTTTCTTTGTAATTGTGACTGAGGCTGTATATTTGTATCCTTTTATGGCGCCTCTATGCTGGTGATGTCAAGAGCGTGCCAGAAAAAAAAACAAAAACTAAGTTTAGATTGTGCGTAATATAGCTGATAACCTAATCCATTAAAATATACCTGGACCAACTCCGATCCTAATCTGTTAGATCAGGTCGGAATGTTCCTGTGCAGGACTGAACGCTGAATGTTCATTTCCATACATTATCTGCTTGGGTGGAATTATAACGTTGAGGGAGCGTTATAATTTAGCTCTCCCGAGTCACATACAACTTGTGCTCGGTCTACTGTGCTGGCTGAGCAAAGATAGTCCTACGAACCTAAATGAAAAAAACAAAACCTTTCTTTTTACTGCAGTGCAAATTCAGGGGATGAACATAAAGGCATCCTCTGCAGCCTCGCATTTCAATTTCCAAAAGCTCCAATACAGTTTAATGAGCAATAGCTATGCTTTGAAAAAATGATTGTGCTCACTCTATGATCTAGTGGGATTTTGCAAAGGCTGTGCACACACAACCTAGGAGTTTATTTCTTCTTGAGCTATTTGTTTTCATTTTGAATTCAGTTACTGAATCTGTTGGCTCTTTGGCTTTTTTCTCCCCGCTTGTTGGTGTGTAAGAGACAGTAGGGCTGCATGATAAGAACAACATATTATACTGCAAGCATGTTGCAGCATATTGCAACTTTAATCATATGATGTTTGAGATTTCCATATGGCATGCTTCAAAATAGGGCTGCAAAGAAAAATTACTACACATTTCACAATGTGTCAGAATGCTCATAAAATCTCTGACCGTTGGCAACATTCAGTAATGCCTGAGACGATGCGGGACACTTAGATTGAAAGCTGTAGACAGTAAAGTTCACTGTTGACTTGCAGATATATAATAGAAATTCAGTGGTAGCAGATGAAGTACTGAGCAACTGCTACAGGATGAAGTAATGACCACACTCACCGTCCACTTTATTAGAAACCCCTACCATGTAGGTCCATGTTGCTGGTCTACAGTTAGTGTGTCATTGGGGATGGAAACCACTAAATGCTCCATGATATGATATTATCACGATACCTGAGCAACTATAAAATTCTGGTATGACTTTGTAAAGATTTGTGATGTTATGATTGTGATATGACCCATTGCTTTTGAATTCATTATTACTAAATATATTACTTTTGACTGCAACTTATGCCTCCAAAGGTAAAACATGTTTTAAATAATAGAGCTTTTTATTATTGAAGCAAAATTGTTAAGTAGACAAATCAACATTTAAGGAAAACAGTATCCTTACAGATGAAAAAACAAGCTTGTTAGTGTGTAAAGCACAGCAGGACTGCATTCAAAAATGCTTCCTTATATATTTAACAGATGCTTTTATCTATAGTGTCCTACAGTGGAATCTTGCCCAAGTATTCATATGGCTGTATTACAGTGCAGATTCTCACCTGGGCACAAATTGTACCCCACTCTCTTAAGTGGGAGTTGATGGTGTTCTCCAGTGTGCTTTCTAATTGTTCCTAACTACAGTGCCACTGGTAGAAGCCTTGGTCTCACTAAACAGAAAAAAGGGAAAAAAGTGCAATCTCAGCACCATCTTGTGGACTAAAATATCAAAGTATTGTGGTATCCAATTAGTCTAACAGTGAGTTTAATGCTAGGGATACACAGACATGGGTATTGTGGGCCGATGCCAGTATCCAATATTTTTCACATACTTATCTGCTGATGCTGATACATAAACATTTATAAAATGTAGAAATTGGTACTAGATCCACCTAAATTAGCATGACAGAGAAATGTAATACTTTATTTATGGATATAAATGCAAAAAAAATAAATGAAATGCAGGCATTTTAGCAGCCCAGCATCACTTTTTGCTTATCATGAGTATAATACATACTTCATCAAATATCGATGCCAATATGATTCTTGTGCATTCTTGCTTAATGCACATTAAAACAAATAATAATGAAATAATGATAGTTAGCCATCCTCTAGTGCAGGGGTATTTAATTCAATAAGGTCCAGTTAGAGAAAATTTCCTCAAGCAAAGGTCTGCCTATTAGTGACCTCTGCTCTATTGGTCACCAACAATGGTCCTGGAGATTTGCCTTCCTGTGGAGTCCAGGAATTTCGAACCACAATCTGCAACACCTGCCCCTGCCCCTGCCCCTGCTCCATAACTTTAATTAGATTCATTATGTGTTAGCTAAGGGGGGCAGCATGTTAGCATGTTAGATTGAGATTAAAACAAACTTTGTCAGGAAAGTAGGTCTCTAAGAAGACCTTCTTGACCACAGAGCTGCTCTTGACTGAGGAATTTTCTGCAAATTCAACCTAAAAATGACACTGACATGCATAAAAAATAGTGATGTCCCTATGCCTGATGCTTGTAGCAGCACTGCACAGACTACCATTTCAGTGCTACCACCGTCTGTGTTGAGAAAGTTCTACAGTCTTTAATTGTACACCTAAATAATAATATACAGTGAGGTAGGTTGGCCTCGTAAAATGGCCGGTGAGTGGAAGCATTCAGTTTGTTGGTGTTCTTCTGATTTTGTAATAAATACATGTCCTTGGAGGCGCAGCATTTTGGCACACTGGGTAGCTTTATCGCCTCACAGCAAGAGGGCCTGGGTTTGATTTCATGGCCGGGTGACGAGGGTTCTCTCTGTGTGGTGTTTGCTTGTTCTTCCCGTGTCTGTGTGGGTTTCCTTCAGGTTTTCCGGTTTCCTCCCACTGTCCAGAGGCATGCAGTCAGGTTAATTGGAGATTCTAAATTGGCCCCAGGTGTGAATGTGTATGTGTGTGTGTGTGTGTGTGTGTGTGTGTGTGTGTGAATGTATATGTCTGTGTGTCTGCCCTGTGATGCACTGGTGACCTGTCCGGGGTGTTTCCTGCCTTCCGCCCAATGAGTGCTGGGATGGGCTCCAGTACCCCCCGCAACCCAGAAGGAAAAGTGGCTTAGAAAATATGTGTGTGTGTCCTTGGAAATTCTTTAATTAAACTTTTCATAATGATGATTTTGCCCTTGCTTCTTCTGATGACCCTTGCTTATACATTGCTAACATAAGCTGTATGGTTATGTGTAGTCAGATGTAGGGGTGGGTGATATGGCAAAAAAATATAATTTTTGCAACATGCAATGTAAACCACAGTATTTAGTTTTATTTTTCCTGAGGTTTAATAGGTTAGAACAGGCCAAAAAGCACCAGTAGTGCCATATTTTTAGAAATACTGTCAAAAACGCATTTATTTTAGTTCATTGTTTCACTCGCTGCACTGCACTAAATCCAGATAAACAGGATAAATTATGCTAACGAAACATGCAGTTCATCAGTGATCTTTAAGTACTGACAGTATACACAGTGTGCACAGAAAAGCATATTGTGATGTAATTTATCACAACAATGATAAATATCATCATATTGCCCACCCGCAGTTGGCTGCCACTATGACACCTTAAACTGGTTACATCCAGTCATTGGTCAGCGTAAATCTTGCTGTATTTAAGTATTCATTATTTTTTGGCCCTAGCTGCCCATAAAAGAGTGTTTTATATTTTTTCAGTTTTGAATTTCATGTTGCTTACTTTGCTGTAAAAGTAGGGCTGCGACTAACGATTATTTCCATAATCAATTAGTTGGTTCATTATGACCTTGATTAATCATTTAGTAAGGAAATCTGCAAATATTAGTCTGACAATAATGTTTTATTCAGTAAATTAAACACACAGTGATCACTCTTTTTCTATTAAAAATATGAAACATCTAAGTGTTTTATATTTTCCAAAATGGGCTTTTTTTGTCACCATAACAGATTTACATTGTTTTTGAAAGCTGTGTTTTTGAAAGGTGCAGAAACAAGGAACAGCACAAACAAATCTTACATAGCAGTTAAAGATAAGTTGATTTTCTGGGTTTTGCAGATGATAATGATAAAGTAAAATTAAATTAAAAGCTTCTTTGTGATTGATAATCTCATGTAATGAAATTTGATATTACACATCACACACTAACAGTTCAGTCATCAGCCATGTCATTTACAGAGACCTAGGCCTTGTACAGACTGCCGGCCCAGATCCGATTTTATTGACATATCCAAATTGTATCCACATTGATGTTTGATAGTCTGGACAGCAAAAAACACATAAAATCTGATTTTTGCAAATCCACATTTGGATCCAAACCACATTTGGAGGTTTGAAATGCGATTCCAGTTGGATTTTTACAGATGCATCTCAGTTGGGACACTCTGCTCAAATCTGATTTCAAATTGTGTTTGTGTCATTCGCACTGCGACAAACGACGGCGACGTCAAATCCGTGTGACAGAAGTGCTGGGATTTAGGAAGAGATGGGATTTGCCAAAGATTCATGCTTGTGCCAGAGAATTTTGAAGAGTTTTGAAGGGCGAGATGATGACCTCCATCTTTCCTGCATCTGCGACTGAAATCCGTGTCACCAGTGTAGCTATGTTGGAATCACAGAAACCCATACAGATAGGATCGTGATGTCTGGACATAAATCTGATCTGATCACTTGCAAATAACAATGTCTCAAAGATCTGATTTGAGAAACAATCCCAATTTGACTGCAGTATGAACACAGCCTGATTTGAGAAACACATCCAATTTGACTGCAGTCTGAACATAGCCCTAAAGCAGCTCATCACAAAAGCCATGCGCATGATGATGGTGTTTTCAAATAAAAAAGTTTTTTATCAGTGCACATTCAAATACTGAAAACAGAGTTTTAAAAAATCTCACTGACCTAAAGCTCTGTGTGCGAATGGGAACCCAGAGGAAAAGGCGAGCAAGTTTTTATGGCAGACTGTATGTGTGTAAAAAGTACATTAACACGGTAATAAAGAATTTATATAATACTGTTCAAAACTATTTGTGCGTGTAAAACACGATCACTGTCTAGCTACTGTTGCTTCAATAGCATTTACTTCATCCGTTTGTTTTTTGTTTTCGTTTTATTAACATGTCAGCGTGCATGTTTAAACATGCTTCGTTTAATCGAAACGGCCCTCTATATGTCTGTGAGCATCAGAATGCAAGCAGCCCTGATGACTGTGTAGTTTAGCTGAGGAGTTGAGACCAGCAGTTTCATAATGCAGCTCATCCCTTCAGCCAACACTACTTATTGTATCTGCTAAACTAAAACAGAATTAGTTGACAAGCAGACTGGGATGCGTTATTTTATTATGTTTGACTTGGTTTTAATAAGATATTAGTACATCACCGTGGCGAGTTTCTGCTGTAGGTGCAGTTTATGTTCTCTCTCATGCTAGCGCCTGGTGGTTGTGCCGCCAGCTGAGCTCAGTGTTACATTTAACAGCAAACTCTCTTTAAACGATGGTAAAGTGGAGTGTTTTCATAATGTCATATTTTTTTGGTCATGTGAGACACTGTATTTCACTCTGCACTCTATCTCTATATCCCTCTTTCAATCATGTGACAGAAATGCGAAACTGTCATCAAGCCAAATGATTGTTAACTATTGTATTTACCATTATCAATAATGTTGGTTAGTTGTTGCAGCCCTACATAAAAGTATTCTGCTTAAATCTAATAAATATGACAATATAATCATATGTGGTTTTTCATCTTGAGTTATTATTAGACGTTTAGTACTTGGTTCTACATTAAAACTATTATTAGTATTTGTAATTTACCGTAACGTAGTATAGCACAGGGCAGTAGAAGAATATGAAAAGTGTTAATAATGTGAATGTGTTAAATAGAGCCACTGACCTTAGATGGCCACTGCTTAACAAGGCTGTTCTCTGTTCATGTGCCTTTCCTTTTGAATAATTCACATCTTTTGCACAGGGTCCTTTAGCTGGGCTGAGAAGAAGCATTAGGCAACCATTATGCCAGTCCTGTGTTTTCCACGAGCGGGTTGTTGTTGGACGGAGGCATACGAAGCTCCTTAGCACATTTACACTTTACACATCCTATCTCCCCCTCTGTTTTATCTGTTGCTGCTACGAGGCCCGCTTACTATCTTACACTCTCAGCGTACTTACGGAGCACCGATGCAGAAATCATTAACCGTGTAACCTCCAGGGCAGCGGCTATAGGCAAAGCTCATTACAGATAATATTAAGCAGGGTTGTTAAGGCAGAATGAAACAACCATTCTTTCAATTATTTATTAAAACTCATAGGCTAGTTTGTGTTACAAGTCTTCGCTGTGTGCAGCCAACCGTGACGTATAGGGCTGCAAAATGTGTGTTTATGACAGTGCATTAGTGGTTAATTTAGCAACTGTAAATACCATTTAAGCACTGGCCATGCTTACAGTTTACAATGCAGCAAAATCTCTTCCATTTAATTCCTGTCCACCTTAGCAGTCATGATCACAGTCAGCTCCACAGAAGACTGACTAACTGAATTTGGTTCAATTCAGTTCCCTTCAGTTATATTTATACGTTGTACTTTTTTTTTAAAAAGCAGATATTTTTGCAAAGCAGTTTTACAGAAATCTGATGGATAGCAAAATTAACATGCAAATACTATAAAGTTATAATATTACTAAATATAATAATAAATACGGAGGCGTATGAAGTATTGGAAACGCCACATGAACTACTCATACTCATTGACCTTTGTGTTTTCCCCCATTTTTTCCCAATTTTAGTCATGTCCATTTCCACCCACTAGCCAGGTCTCCCCTAATCAAACGATACTGCCAGTGCTAGAAGTGTGAAGAATAGCACATGTTCCTCCAAGTCATGTAAAGGCAGCCACTGCATCTTTTAAAACTGCCGCTAACACAACATCATCGGACAGCTGAACACACTTGGAGAAGAGCGCTGACTGCCAGCTAGCTAAGTCAGCCTACAGATGCCTGTGCTGACTAGCATTGTGCTGAGTGATTGGGAAGCAGGAGGACCACCCTATCCACCCAGAGAGAGTGAGGCCAGTTGTGCTGTCTTGGACTCCTGGCCACGAATGGCTCTAACATCACCGGGGATTGAAATCGTGATCTCCTGATAATAGGACCAATGCTTGTGTTTTTATCAGCCCCCCTCTACCCCATCCCTTCAGTGGAAAAGAGCTGCTTTTGAAGCACCACTGGCCAGAAATCATTTAGGTGCTCGAGTTTCTGACCGCTGTTGGCTGGATATAATGTTAACCCAGCAGTGACATTAAAGTGTGTAAAAGCCTCTGCTACACAGCTGTGCTTGAGACACTTGAACCACCACAACACACAGTACCATGGTCCTACCATGTCAGTTTCACTACTGTGCTGAGAATGGTCCACCAGCCAAATAATATTTGGTCAGTGGTGTTCCTTTGGTGTTCCCATTCCATTGATAGATGGGCTAGAGCGCAGTTGATAAATAGCAACAGATGGGTTATAGTCATTTTACTCCTAGTGTTCACCTATTTCGTATGTGTAGTTGATAAAATTTAATGTTGTGCTTCAATTATTTTGCACACCCCTGTATGTCCTTTAATGATGCTGAAAATAAGATAATTATCAACTGATCAAGTATTTGTGATTTAATCTTAGCATCTGAAACAGCACTGTAACTGCTCTCAGCATGAAGACATACTATTTTCTAACAATGTTTAGAGTTCATACGGTTACGGCCCATTAACGTCTACACCAAAATGTGCCTGTAAAGCTCGACCATGCTGCTGAAGTATGTCTGAGTTTCAGCCCGCAACTGATCTGTCTCCATAAAAATTTAATGTAAGGGAGCATCATGTCCTTTCATTGAAATTATTATGGCTTCACTGTTATAGCTCAATTGTATAAGGATTAAAAATAGACTACTCTAGAAGATGTGCTGCTGACAGGTTTGTAGCACGTGGACTGAATTAGAAGTTCCGGGACACAAAAAGGAGAGAAATAAATGAAAAGTGCTGTAAAGTCAACAAATAAACAACTGCTAAACAACTGCAAAAAAGTTTATGATGGATATTCATCAAGACTCCAGATTAGCAGTTAATGTTCATAGCTAACGTGTTGTTTGTTGACAAATAGCTTTCTTTCGTATATCAGTCAGAGGACCGTAGAACACCGCTCGAGCCTCAAACTAAACTGTGGCTCGTGGGGACGGTGGAGAATAATGCCAAAGAGCAAGGCAACCTAGTTGGGCCAAAACTGCTTTTTAGAAAGCATCTCAGAATGTTACTCCTGTTTTCAGGATATTATTATGAGATGTTTTTGAGGTGAGAATAACACAGAATCTCTTCCAGTGAAACCATCCATCATAATGCTTCCAATGAAGGTCTTTTCACAGGTAGCCAGGTATGTTGTAAATTCTAAATAATTTGTAATTTGCACTTGGAGTGGGATGTATATTTGTATAAAAGGGAATTCTGCTATGTGTGTCTCACTATATGGATTTTGAAATACCATGGATACCATGATGTAGGGGTGGGCAATATGACAATATTTCTCTGTTATTGTGATAAATTATGTTTCAGTGCCCTTTTCTGAGTATATTGTTGATATTGTCTGTACTTAAAGAACACTGACCGACTTACAAAGAGAGCACAATCAGTCTCGTTTAACTGGATTTACTGTATCACAGTACATAGAACTTGGTACACAAATCATTGTATTGATATTTTTTGATGGTATTTTCTAAGCAGTGATCCATGAACAGCCCTGACACTGAGAGCAATAAAACATTAGCTTGAAGTACTCAAATAATTCTTATGAACTCAACAAAAGAACATTTGACACGAAGAGGTAACTGCAGTACTACCTTATGTTAATCAGTGTAATGCACGCAGATGTTGCCACAGATGTTGTGACAGGAAAGATAAAGAAAAGAAAGCTTTCCGATTAAAAATGTCTCACTGTGTTTAGTTTTAGAAAGTTAAGAAGGCCCCTTGTATCATTTATTAATTTTAAAGTGTTTAAAATAATAATAATAATAATAATTATTATTAGTAGTAGTAGTAGTATTACAACAAAACAACAACAATAATAGTAGTAGTAATAATAATAATAGTGACATTGTCCAAACAGTGAAAAATATGATATAAATTTGAGCCCATATTGCCCGTCCTTACATTGTACAAATATTTATTTAACTAGTCTTCATAATGTAAACGTAATCTAGAAAAATGTCAACATAGTAGTCTTTTCATAGTTTCATAATAATTTGATCAGTGTGCTCCTATCGTGATTGTGTGTGGGCATGTTGGTTATATAATTAGCTGAAGATTTTCTTTCAAAGCCTAACTAATTCAGTGCTTTAAAGGAAAACAGCTTACAGTTTAAGGCCACTGAGTATTTATGGGAAACTGCTTATATCGCAGTTGTATGAGTTGAACCTTCAGGCCAGACATGGAGGTTGGAATTGACTGTGTTTGTCAACGCTCAAAGAACCCAACGTTGCAACGTGCTGGCCCTCAGAGCTTTCCTATTAGCACAGGCACTCCCCTTGCGTTTATCAACCCATTAGCTGTAGATTTTCTGGGAATGAGTGTTAATAAGTGTTAATGAGTGCTAATGAGAATAAAGCAGTACAGATTACTGCCAGCAATGTGACCATGCTTCATTTTGCGGTTCATTGCTCCGTCCGGGTTAATTTTGGTCCTGGTTTTGCTCTTCCTTGAAATTTCATATTACTTTAATATTTTTCATCCCCTGCAGCACAGGTTCATCGTTGTGGGATATTGAACTAAGGTATCTAAAAATACTGAGGGGCAATTCATACAGTGGACGCTCAGTTTTTATTTATTTTTCAACTGCTGCAATTAGTGGAGAGGTACAAAGATGCCTATTGCCAGTAAGCTTGCTTGTCTTTTCACATCAGCACATTGGACAGCGATGTGCCCCAGGTTACCACCATGCCTTACCGTGATTTGTGTAAGGATGCTCCTCTTAATTAAGATCTCACATGCTGGTGGACTTGCTAAAGCCGTGCTAACAGATGTAGCCAACCTTTGCTCGAAGCTCTAATTGTAACATGGTGATCTTAGTAATTGCAAAGCTCATTTTATGCTTTTTATAAAGAATTTTGGAATAAGGACCTCTAGGAGTGGGCAAATAGGCAGAAATATTATATCACGGTACTTCAAGACATTTTCATGATACACAGTATGCATCATGATATTTAGTTTTTCTCAGATTTTTATTACATTTTAACCGACAAAAAAGAACCTAGTGCCGCATATAAAAATAAATAATAAACCTACAACTAGTGTTTTTACAAACTGCACTGCACTATATCCAATTAAACAGGCCTGATTATGCTAATTTTTAATGAAACGTAGTGCTCTGTAAGTACTGACAGTATCAACGATATGATCAGAAAAACGTATTGCGACATAATTTGTCACAATAACAATTAAGTATCATCAAATTGCCCATCCCTAAGGACCTTTCTGTGCTTTAAGAGATAAATGTGTTTTGAGGACATGATATTTCCATTTTAGGTTTCTTAAATTCATGTTACATGTGATAGCAAGTTACCACTATCTGGGCTCAGATGTACATACAAGCTCAGGCATAGCACAAAGTGTGTCTTGATGTGACCAGTAAATTCTGCCTAAATGACGAAGCTTGTTATTTACCAGCTTTTTGTTCAAATTTTGGAGTTCCATCTTAAATGGTGCAGTTACAGCAGCAGCCTCAGACGCCAGAATGTAACGGCTGTGTCATTTAAGGTGGAATGCGAAACTAGCAGTAGTTAATATATCTGCGACTCGCAGTTGGTGCATTGAAAATTCTTAAACTAGAGGGGACACATAAATAAACGTGAGCTAAACAAGGACCTAACATGGCTTGGTAGCCAAACAAAGTTGCCTGCCTTCTCTTTCAAACTTTCAAACGTGTAGTGTGTGTGTTGTAATAACACAACTTTGTTAGAGCGCAGAGCGCATGGATATGCTATGAGACCTTATTCACTTCTGAAAAAGGAGTTCTGGTATAGTTACGAGTAACACACCATGTTCAGATGCTCCCACTTGTATTTCGCTTAACCAGTAAATTCTTTAATAATACGACGGATGTTTATTTGTGTTCATAACACTATACTGTGAAATCCCAAAATTGCAAGTTTATTTTTAAACTTATCATGTTATCTTGTCATGTTATCTTGCTGAGGGCCCTAAGTAACTACATATAGCATGTTAGGCAAAGTCTTCATTCATGTTTTGTATTTCTGAAGAAGAAAAGAAGAATAATGGATGATATTTCGGATATGTTGAATTTTTAAATCCCCAAGTACTGAAATTGGTGTGGGTCTTAAAAATATCGGTTGGGCTCTATTTATAAATACTCAGTTTTGTGCTGTGAGAAGGATCACTCTGTCCCTGCTCAATTCTAAATGATAAGACGCAACTAAAATAACTCAAATTTCTTCATAGATCTATAGTTGATTTTTTTTATTTCTTTTGGGACTTCTGGTGCTTTTTTCCTGTTATCATCTTCAATCACTAGCAAAATCTGTACCAAAAAAAAAGGGCGTTATGGTAACTTATAATGATATATAAACATATAAATTTATGGTAACATATAATCATAATAGTGCCCCAGCCATGCAGACATACTTTGTCTGTTAACACTGTTAGCCTAAGGCTAACTTCTATTAGTGTCTATGTTGAATTTCCCTATTATTTTAGCATCAAGATACTTGGACTGTGTGTTTATTTTCCTAGGTAAGATTTAGCACTTCACCTTATAGTTGTAGACTTTGAAGCTTGTAAAACAATGCATGAATATGTTTACTTTGTGTTTTGTGTTTTTTCAGTTAATCCTTTGGTAAATATTGAAACTTTATGTGGCGGCTCGGTGGCGCAGTGGGTAGCGCTGTCGCCTCACAGCAAGAATGGCCTGGGTTCGATTCCCGGCTGGGCGACCGGAGTCATGTCTGCGTGGGTTTCCTCCCACAGTCCAAAGACATGCAGTCAGGCCAATTGGACATGCTAAATTGCCCCTAGGTGTGTGTGTGTGTGAATGTGTATGTCTGTCTGTCTGTCTACCCTGCGATGGACTGGCGACCTGTCCAGGGTGTATCCTGCCTTCCGCCCACTGACAGCTGGGATAGGCTCCAGCACCCCACCGCGACCCAGTAGGATAAGTAGGTTTAGATGGTGTGTGTGTGTGTGTGAAACTTTAAGTAGAGATGGAAGGATCAATAGACTGTGTATTGGTATTGGCCGGTCTTCAGCCCAAACCGGCAATCGGCTGATATTTCTCTAATTTAGCCTAACCTGTGAGCTGATCAGTGACATAAAACATATGAGCCATATTTTGCCTGAGGTGCCAGAGTGTAACTGCTGCACCATCTAAGGTGGAAAAAGAAACTGGCAAACAAGAAGCTGGTGAATATTTCACTAATGAAAAACATTTTTCTTGAAGTATATTCCATATTTGGCTCCTCTTTTGCTGTAAACTTGCTGTGTGAATGTGCAGAGCTGTAATTTACGTGGTTTGTTGTCAAAGCTTTGAGGATTCATTTCTTTTAACACATTAGCATTCAAGTGCTAATCTTAGCTTAGCTGAGACTGCACTAGCTTCTGCACCTTTAAATGTGGCATTCAGCCCCACCCTTGGTCAGTATTGGACATTGACCGATCGTGCTGAAATGTGATCCGTATCGGCCCCAAAAACACTGATCGGTCCATCACTAACTTAAAGACTATCTGAGGATTTGAGGATCATTGGAGCCCCTTTGCATGTTAGCAGCATGAACTGGTAAAACAACATCACATTGTTACGTAGGGTTTGTTTAGTATGGTTTAAAGCGGTGGTCCCAACCCTTCTCTTGGAGATCTACTTTCCTGCAGAGTTTAGTTCCAACCTGCATCTAACATGGTGCATGTCCCCTCACCAAACACTGATGCATCTAATCTAGCCCGTCAGACATTTCTAAAGAAGAGAATTAGTTGGAGCATGTGTTGGCAGATTGCAGTTGTATCTAGACTCTACAGCAGAGATGCCCAATCTTGGTCCTGGAGATCTACCACCCTGCACAGTTTAGCTCCAGCCCTTATCAAACACACCTGATCCAGGTAATAAAGGCCTTCAGGGGCATCTGAATATTAGAGCCAGGTGTGTTGAATCTGTGCTCTCCAGGGTGAAAGATCTCCAGGAACAGGATTGAGCACCGGTGCTCTACAGGAAGATAGATATCCAGGACCAGGGTTGGCAACCAGAGGTTTAAAGGCTTTTAAGTCAGAGATGTGTTCAGCTCATCCATATATTCAAATAACCAAACTTTACTTAGACTTTTGTATCAGTGTTCTCCTCGGACTCATACATGTAAACTTGGCTTAGTCTGTGCCATATCTAAAACTAGGCTTACAGGTTTTGTCAAGAAAGAAAGCAAACTGATAGAGGACTAGAGAAGACTGATTTACCTTTAAATAGCTTGCTAAATAAGATTTATTTAAACAAGAAAAATCTCACTTTAACTGTTAAAACACTGGGTTATCAGAGGGCCTCAAAAAGCTGTTAGGCAACGGTAGAGTAAATTCTCTACCATGTCTGCTGTGGGCTTCCCAGAGTGTGACACACCATCTCTGAAAAATGTGCAACATTGTCTGTACATTGTCTATACAGCTGTCCCGATGGTTCTGATGAATTAAATCATAAAAATTATGAAAGTATAATACTGCATGCTGTAGCTAAATTGCAGTGTGATCCTGGTATAACGACAGAAAACAACTTTGGAGCCTATCTCAATGGTCAATGGGGGAAAGCATTATTTAATATGGGATTTTATTACATATTTTCATTAAAAAAGTTAATGTTTAAAAAAGTACCTAAACTAAAAATAGAATATAAGGGAAGGGATATAATTGCCAATCTCGTCTTTTTAACTTGTAAATATCACTAAATATTTTTTAGACATCACCCAGCGCTAGAGTCATGGCATATTTTACACAGTGTCTTGTCACACATGTACATCTGATCCTGAGATGAGTAAGATTCCTAAGAATACTCTGCAAATTTAGGCTTGGTTTTTAAAGACAGAG
>JAILXH010057526.1:33307-51149 GCA_023558415.1 Piaractus mesopotamicus | reverse complement strand
CTGATCCTGAGATGAGTAAGATTCCTAAGAATACTCTGCAAATTTAGGCTTGGTTTTTAAAGACAGAGAAAAAAAAAAGAAAACTGGCTATCACGAGTGGCTCAAAGTGTGGTAAAGTGAGCGGAATATGTAATCAGCCACGTGTGTAATATATCCAGTTTTTTTTGCGCGGTTGCCCCACATTTTGCACAGTCTATATGCATATTCTGTGCTATCTCTATGCACACGACCCAAAAAGTGCATTTAGGCTTGTGTGTTAATTTAGTACATAACATACAGGCAGGATGTGTCCGATTTGCATCTGAAACTGGTGCAAAAAGCTTAGTACATCAGGCCTTGAGGGCCCTAAAACAGGGGTGTTCAATTCTGTTTCCATGCATCATAAAACACTTACTAAAACTGGCAAATAAATCAGATGTGTTTGAGCGAGGGAATCACCAAAATATGCTGGACACTGGCTCCCACTGTCTTAGAGGAATCTGAGTATTTTGGATAGAGCAAATGATCTTCAGCTAATATTGTTAGTCGTGATCTATTGTGAGATTAGCAGTGTAAAATCAATATCACTTTTATTTAGTATGTTACATCATCCCTTCATATACCTGAGGTTTATGCAGTATTTTATATGGCAGGTCGTAAAGATAGCAGTTTCTGGTTGTATTTCTGGTAGTCTGTTATTGGGAGTTAGAATAGAATAGAGTTGATTCATTGTTCACTTATTTTCATTGTTTACTGTAGTTGTTTCAATAAACTAATCATTGTAGAATGTTTCCACTAATGGACACCGCTTCACTCTGAATATAAAATTCTCGCTTGAATTTACACTATATAATGGAGATTTATTTGAATTCACTTCAGCCTCTTTACACATTATGAGACAGATTTCCAAACAAGTTCTTTGCTGTCCGATTAACTTAATAAGCATATTGTTTTTTGTAGGCTAGTAACTTGTTTTTGATGAGCTCTCTGAAAGACCTCAGGTTATAAAATGTAAATATGGTTCAGGATACTTTTACGTATTGTGTTGCTTCAAAATAAGCTGAGCTGCCAAACTAAATGAAAAATGGACGTCTGTTTACCAAAGTATCACAGGCCTCCTACTTTATTTGCTCATCTTCTCTTGCTATCTTGCTCTAATTGTTCATGTATGCCTGTTGTCTATGGTAGTAATTTTCATGTGCTCTCTACTTTCCAGCATTTCCAAGCTTCTTCACAGATAGAGACACTCTGCATGTTGTTTTCTCAATGCTTTTGTTATTTGTGGTTTCACTGGAAGACAACACCTGTAACTTGAATCCATTTGACATGTGGGTAACTGCAGTTGTCTATCACAGTCTTTTAGACTCAAGCTTGATTTCATTATAAGTAGCTTTACATTTTGGTGATGTAGCTCTGGCAGAGACCAACGACTAACACAATCCTTCAGTTTTGTACTAAATATTTTCTAACCTTGATTGTTTATCACTGCATTCTATGGGTGAAATGATGTGCACCCCTGAGGCTGTGTCTTGAGACTCAAGCTGCCATGGTGATGCTGTTATGCTTTCTGAGATAAAATTGTGATTAAGAAAGGCTGAATTGTTACGTTCCTGTCATAATCTGCACACCATGCCAGAACTCAAACTCAGAATGCGCTGGCCTGCACCTGCCCATTAGGACAAGAACACACAGTAGCTCTAATTTTTAGCACTGTTAGGCTGGCTTTGTGGAAATTAGGACTGGGTATTGTTTAGAATTGTTCAGTTGTCTTTGATACTGTGCTTTTTTTTTGGGGATGCACAATGAAATTGGAATCATATTGGTGAAATTTGTGAATTGTGGATTGTTTTTTATCAGTTCTGATACGTACCACACATTCTCTGTACAACTGCATGCACCGAATCGTAACATCTGTTCTGTGACCGTTTGGGACGAATACATGTACCGTTACACCCCTTAGTATCACTGCACTCCATGCAACAGACTTGGGTTCAGTTTCCCTCTTAGGCAAGCATAGCACGCTATACCAATAAGAGTCCCTAGGCAAGACTTCTAATGCTGCATTCACCTACATCTAAAGCAAGGATAAACTGCCAGTCACTCTGGATAATATATGTATATGTATATCTATAAATATAGATGTATTTTATGTATGCATGATGTTATATCACCAGTCAAGACTTTGGAACAAGCATGCCTATAGGCTTACAGATGCTGGTGACACCAAATTTTTTGATACTCTGTAGTACTGAAGTATTTCAGTCACTACCGTAAAAGTACTTAATTCAGGCATAGAGAAGATCAGTTTGTAAAGGAAGAGTCAGTGCAGTTCTGTGCTGTTCACCAATTCTGCCACTGATGGAAAAGAATTGTGTCTTTTTAATTTTTTTGTCTTTTGTTTCTTTGTCCATAGTGATTGTGAGTTTGTGAGGGAGCCAAATGTAAGATATTTTAGGTATCGTCAGAAAACGTATTACTGCGGATGATTTTTCAGTCAACGGACATAGGATGGAAATAGCAGGACAAACCAGCTGTGGTCTAAAGAGGGCAAATATTCTCCATCATTATTCTTAAACACTGGCATCATCATCTCTGCCCTTTGCAGAACATTAGCATGAGAAAAAGAGGGCAGAGTGCTGTATTACAATGAGCTGCTGTTGCCATTTTCAGGTCCGCTGTCTTTCCAGCTTTTGGTCAACTTCAGGAACGTTCTAAATGGGAGGGCATCAGATGGTCAGGAAAGATGACGTCAAATGTCAGATGAGGCTAAATTAATGGATGAGTGCAGAAAGACACTTCACATTTCTCATTTCAGCCCACACTGAGCATTTGGGTTGAGATAGTCCAAGTACAAATCCACGTTTCTCAAAGTAAATGAATTAAGATTTCAGAGAATGTGTGGGATCGGGTGCTGATGCCAGCATTGTAGGGGTATGTGAATACTCTGTGCCAGTATTCAAAATGTGAAATCGGTTTTTGAGTGTTTTTGAAATTGCATCTTGGGAGGTGAGGTTATAAATTTCAACAATTCAGTGAAACTGTGATTTAAGGTTTTTATATAATTGTAAAGTGTGACATGCATAGTTTGATTGTTGTTGTCTAACTAAGATCTTACTTGACCTCAGCTTAGTGCAGCTAAAACATGATCCAGGATGGACAGTTTAAGATTTGGGTATGTTTAGGCTTAGATTGCTCTTCTGCATGGAATTTTGTGACTTTTTGTGGTGCCTTCTGCAGTCAAAAATGAGTGACAAAAAGCAAAATGACTTACACTTTTTCAGAAAGGAAGAGACATCCCATATATGTGTTAAATAAAATAACAATAATTAGGGATGCACCAATAAACGCAGTATCAGTATCAGTGACAGAGAAAACCAGTACCATGAAGTAGTTTCTGTAGATGAAACTAAAGCAAGTAACATCAGTGGTCACAAGGTGCTATCATTTGGATGATTCTGTGAAAAACTACAGAATCACCTACAAAAATTAATGATCTGTCCATGTTTAATTTTATTAACATAACACACTAATCTGCAGCTAGTTTCTATCGAATTGACTTTACGCAATAAAAATGGTTTATATAATGATCTCATTTCCTGCAAACAACTGTTGTCGCTAAGTTTTGATGTATTGGTACATGTTTCTATCCATAATTACATACATTGCCCTCAACAATTATTGGCACCCCTGGTAATCATGAGCAAAATAGGCTGTAAAAAAATTCTTTATTACTTTTATTCCTTCATTCAAAATATCAGCAAAAATCTACCCTTTATTTATATAATATGTATAGTATGTTTGAAGGAAAAAACTAAATCTTGTCATAAAATTTTTATTATTTCAATTTAGAAATTATTTTTCTAAATTCTGTGTTCGCCACAATTGTTGGCACCCTTAGAAATGCTTAAGAGTGAAATCTATCTGAAGTATATTCCCATTCATATTTCATGATTTACGTTCGCCTGAACGATTAGGAGCACTTAAATGGTCAGCCATGACTTTCTGTTTCACTATATGTTATGAAACACAGACCAAATTCCCTTAGTAATCCATTATGAGAAAGACCAGAGAAGACAGCACTGATGTACAACAAAAGGTTGTTGAGCTGCACAAATCAGGAAATGGCTACAAGAATAGCTAAACAGTGGAAAATGCCCATTTCCACTCCCAGTGCAATAATTAAGAAGTTTGAAGCAACTGGAGATGTTAAGAATCTCTCGGGAAGAGGACATATGTCTAAACTGACTCCACACATGGTGAAGAGGATGGTGCAATTGGCCAAAGAATCTCCAAGGATCACAGATAGGGAATTGCAGACATTAGTTAGGTCTTGTGGTCAGAACGTCTCCCAAACTATACACACCACCTTCATAACCACAGATTGTTTGGGAGGGTTGCCACAAGGAGGCATCTGCTGTCAAGAACCAACAAGCACCTACAGTTTGACAGACACACTGGAACTTTCAGTGGGGCCATGTTCAATGATCAGATGAGACCAAAATAGAGCTTTTTGGCAAGAAGCACCAGAGGCAAGTTTGGCGTAAAAAATAGCCATGCAGAAAAGTACCTTATCCCCGCTTGATCTTCCAGCAGGACGATGATATCCAAAGCACATTTAAAAAACAACACAAAAAACATATGTAAGAATCTGAAGGATCTGGAGAGGTTCTGTATGAAGGAATAGTCTTAGATCACTTGCCGTGTGTTCTCCAGTCTCATTAAGCATTATAGGAGAAAATTCAGAGCTGTTATCTTTGCGAAGGGAAGCTGCACAAAGTTTTAAATGAAGGGGTATCAACAATTGTGGCACACAGATTTGAGAAAAATATTTGTTTCATGATGAATTTTTTTTTTTCTTTCTATCAGTGTACTTCAAATACAGTTTATATTTCTGTTAATATTTAAAATAAAAGATTGAAATGAAAAACAAAAAAGAACAGTCTGTTTTGTTAATGTTCACCAGGGGTGCCAGTATTTGTGGAGCGCACTGTATATGTTGCAACTTGTGTACCATTGGATTCCCGTATTTATCCATAGCCTA
This sequence comes from Piaractus mesopotamicus, assembly GCA_023558415.1. NCBI lineage: Eukaryota > Metazoa > Chordata > Actinopteri > Characiformes > Serrasalmidae > Piaractus > Piaractus mesopotamicus. The sequence continues at coordinate 46,129 of JAILXH010057526.1, read as the reverse complement.
CTAACAAGTGAATTTTGTTGATTTAATTTTAATTTTTTTTTTGTTATTATTTATTTTATCTGAACCCTTATGCAAAAGATCTTTGCTTTGATGTAAAAAGGCTATAACCTTTTTCACATTGCTCTCTGTAAGTTCTGTATTTCTGTAAGTGGCAGCATTTCTTTTAAAAATGCTGTCATCTTCTCCTCAGTCCAGCTCTGCCTCTCCATCATGCTGTCCGTATTTGTGTTTATTTGAGTGAAATTTATCACAATGCTAAATTTATGCGTAGGTGTGTTATTTTTCCCAAAAAAGCTATTTCCAGTTTATGTTTTTGCAACATTTTAGGTATCGATGAACAATTTTCTGCCAAATTTAAACAGAAAGTTTTGGCAGCATTCAAAAAAGTTACTGACAATTTCCATTTCCATAGCCTACATCGCCAAACTGATATTGGCTGTTAAGTTTTTTCTTCCCCGTGGTTAACCAAATATCCATTATCTCTTATGGATACTTGAATATCAAAAATAGTCAAAATTTACATCCCTACTTTATAGGCAATCTTTTGTCTGGTGTAACTTACCATAGTTTGTATCGTTGGTTTGGTGGTTAGACCATTGACATACCAACATACAGAACAACTTTTCGATAATGTTCTTTGCTTCTTCTTTTGTGCGCTATCATAATTTTGTCTTCTCCTTCCTAAAGCTATGTTAGGGATGATCATATTTCTCGTAATTTTAACCAGTTTACTTACCTGTCACGGGTCTAAGGACCGCTCTAAATGGCACCTTTCAGCTGTTGAGCAGTTTGAGGCACTGGAGTTTATTATACTTTGAGGCTTTCTGATGAAACTGCTTAGCTATGGCACTAGGACAGAATGTGAGTGGATAACAGCATAATGGCATTCCTATTATCCATACCTGCATTTTTGCTTCTCCATTTCAGCTACCTTGTTACTCTTGAGGACAAAGTGAAAGAAAAGACAATGACTTCAATTTGAGGAAATGAAATTAACAGAGAAAGAGTGTCCTTGTGTGATGAACAAAATCTGGCTTTGTACTGTAAAAAACAAATTCAGTCTCTAATCATTTGAAACAGTTTTGGCATCCCTTGACCTTCTCCAGGTCATGTTTAATAAGATTCTGGTTCTTAAAATGGCATAAAATGTATTAGAATTTCTCTGAAGGTTGGAAGTGTTATTTTGGGGGAAATGGATTTGTCATAAATGCTTATAAATGTAACTGCGCTTTTCAAAATGTTTAAATGACAGTTTATTTAGCACTGTTGTTATGATATGTCTTTTCAGCATGTTCAGTATGATTACTTGACCTTTTGGTGGAATGTTTAAGCTCAAGACTATTCACTGTTCATATGAAAATTATGGTATATTAAGACTGCTTTAGGGCTGAACATTACACTGTTAGTGTTAAAGGTCACACACTGGGTCCAGTGAGTGCTGTTAAACTGTAACTTTCTTCAGTAATCTTATGAATGTTTTAGCCTATCTTTAGTGATGGTGATGAGTAGGGATGAAATGGTACACACATTTTCAGGTTTGATATGATTTCCAATCCTAAGGTCAGTATTCACTTTGATTTTTTTATGTGTTCCACAGATATTGACTGGTTTTGTTCGGATAAATAAATTTACGAGTAGAGATTTTCCACTGCCAGCCATGCCAGCCGACTCACAAAATAACCACCATTAATTGCAACTCCAGAAAATAAGCAAAAATATGCAACAGGAAAAAAGCCCAGTCATTTGAATGAGTGTGTGCATAGCATAAACCCAGCCCCTCCCCAGCCACTTTACTTTGATATGAAGCGCAAAGATGCTTCTTTTTATTCAGTGACTTTTTTTTTTTTATCAAAAAAGATGATGAATTAGAGATTGTTGGAAAAAAGAGGGGTGTATTCGTGATATAGTCTTGAATAACATTTTCAGCATTGTTCTTACTGTTTTGGAACTGTTACATGCTTAGTGATAAGTGTGCATTCCAGCTCTATAATAAATAAATAATTTGAATATTTGGCTTAGCTCAGACTGCAGCTAAAAGTGGCCCAGATCTGATTTATAGCCCTAATCCATCTGGCACGGTTTTCCAACAAACATAACTGTCCTCTATATTTCTTTAAGATTAATAGTCTTCTTTCATGTGATGTCAAAATCAGCTGTATGAGCTGCTACTCAGAATTTGTAGGACAAATAGCAGACAATAAACCGGACCACATTAAACAAATTTTCCAGAAAAGAGAAAAAAATGGTGAATTTCTTTGCTTGTTTTCATTGTGGAAGGTGACCAGACAGAAACAGGAACAGTGTCTTTTGTTTAGCTTGCGTGAAGAAGAATGCTAGTTAAAGGACGTAAACTTATTGCCAGGGCAGAGAGAAAACATACACTGAATAAACACACTTGAATTGTGTTAAACACTTGATGTAAAGTTGACTGTAAAAAGCTGTTAGATTGATTTCGTTAGCTGGACATGCCATGTTTACGTTGCCTGCGTTTGTCCTGTTATAGTAACAGGTGTGTGGATGACTGCTGTAAAGGCTGCAAAATTGTAATGAAGATTGAGTTGGATTGACGTAAAAAAGTCACATGAATTTCGATATGACTGTTCATGTATGAACTCTAGCACTGGCAGTGATATGTTACAGAGATATCAGTTGCAGGGTTATACTAATTTATTATTTATTATAGTTATACTAATTTATTATAGTTTATTATAGTTATTATAGAGCAATAAACTCTAGTTCCTTAAACTAAAACTATTACTAAAAAAATTACTAAAACTAGCAGTGAAAAAATGTGTTTGTTGACTGTAATAAAAAACACAGTTTTCGAAAACAAGTCAGTTAAACTTCAGGCATATCAGTGTGTCCAGTTAGGAAGCATAAGCGATTGTGAATTAATTTCACCTGCTTTTTCACAGTGACAACTGGTGTGGCAACAGCAAGACAACCCCCAAAAAGGAAATGGGTGTGCAGGTGGTGACCACAGACAGTTACTCTCTCCTTATCCTTCCTCACTAATTCTTCTCTAAGATGGCACATCCTTACGTTCTGTTGCAAGAAGGTTTGTGGTGTCTCCCAGCACAGTCTCAAGAGAGACTGGAGCACTACAAAATGACCTCCAGCGTGCTACTGGTGTGCATGTTTCTGACCAGAGTGTCAGAAACAGACTCCATGAGGGCTTGATGTCTTATAGAGGGATCTGTGCTCACAGCCCAGAACCGTGCAGCTTGATTGGCATTCGACAGAGAACACCAGAATTGGCAGGTCTGCCATTGGCGCCGCATTCTCTTCATAAATGAGAGCAGGGTCACACTGAGCAAACGTGACAGACATGAAAGAGTCTGGACACAACGTGTTGAACGTTGTGCTGCCTGCAACATCATCCAGCATGACCAGTTTGACGGTGGGTCAGTGATGGTCTTGGGAGTCATATTCCTGGAGGGTGCACAAACCTGCATGTGACAGCCAACGGTACCCTGACTGCTGTTAGGTCCCGTAAGAAATCCTCAGAGACATTGTCAGACCTTATGCTGGTGCAATGGGCCCTGTGTTCCTTCTGATGCCGGACAATCCCTGGCTTCATGTGGCCAGAGTATGTAGGCAGTTCCTGGATGAAGGCATTGATGCTATAGACTGGCCCTCACGTTCCCCAGACGTGAATCCAACTGCGAACATCTGAGACATGATGTATCAGTGCATCTCAAGCCACCAAGCTCCATAGACTGTCCACGAGCTCACAGATGCCCTCGTGCAGGTCTGGGAGGAGATTCCCCAGGACACCATCTGCCATCTCATCAGGGGCATGTCCAGACGTTGTTGGGAGTGCATACATGTGGGGGGGGGGGAGGTATACACACCACTGAGTCACATTATGAGTTGTTGTGATGAAATTCATGCAAATTCATGCCTGTAATTTGGCTGCGTCATTTAAACAGGTCAAGTAATAGAACAGTTGCAGCAGTTCAGGTATAGCAGTCTCTGAAATGTATTTTGTGGATGGCAGATTATACCTGGGCTCTAAATGCTCCAACAGGCTGCAGAATTCAACATTTTCCACTACAGATAGTGGTTGGTCATCGAGTGTAATCAGATCGGATCAGATCGGACCCATCTCTGAAATTTGTTTTTGAGAAAGATCCTAAGAAAGTCTACGTCAGGTTCATGACGTGTTCTTAAACTGCAGAATTGTTTGCACCTTTGTGCAGTGGAGTGTGCATAGATTCTGTTTCTAACCTAAGAACAAATCCCAAGTAAGAAAACATTAGTGAATGCCAGAATGTTTGGGAAAACTGCGTAAGTGGGTTTTAAGAAGAATTTTCTTCTTAAGAGCAGTTGGTGAATGAGGTCCCTTGAGTTTGCAGTTTAAAGCGCTACGCTCCCAAACTGCACTGTTATAGCTAATTGAATCTAGGCAAGTTGGCAACACCAGCAACGAAAATTTCGCAAAGAATACTGAATCACAGAGTTAAGTTGCTGTTTAGTGTATTAAATCAAATTGAATTGTTCTTATTTTATAAAATCCTTTTTGATTCAAATTTGAGTATTTTGACAAAAACAGAGTTGTGCCCTATAATTCCTATTAGACTGAATGGAATTTTTGTGAATGTTCTGTAATGCTTGTCTAACCTTGCAGCAGTTACTACAAAAGAACACTTTTGTGGGTGGAGTTTGAAAAGGACCATAACAACAGTGTAATAGTCCTAGGTCAGCCGTTTTCTCTGAGATGCTTTGTGAATACAGGCCCAGGAGCAAACAGTACAGAGAAACAGACATGTCATACAACAAACTGTACATGAGTGGTGTTGAAAGGTTTCTGGTTTGATTTGGAGTTGTATCCCAGGGATGTTTACAGATTTCTGTGTGCTTCCTTAAGGCATTTTCCTCTCTGTCATTCGGCATCTGTAAAAATAAATAAATAAATAAATAAAATGTCATCGGCGAAAAAAAAAAAAAAAAATTGTCACAGAGCACTGTTGGAGCCTCTCCGCCTTTCCTCCTTTTTGCTTTTTATCCCCCAACCACTGTAGTGCGAATTGGGCTTTAAACTCGCATGGATGCCTTTTTGCCATTCAGTTTTTTTGTTCAGTGTTTTGTGTTGTTTTTGTTTTTTACACAATGGCAATTCATAAACAATTTCACATATTTAAAAGATGTTATGAAAAATCGTTCTCAGAAATGTTACCCAGTCAACCCAAATTGTAAGCCTTCCCCCCACCTGTTATTGTAGTCAAGACAATTAGAGGTCAGAGTAAAGACCTAGTCAAGACTGAGACCAGGAGGGGGTGAGACGAAAAAAAAAAAAAAAAAGACTAAAAATATTTGAAACTTCTTTGTAGTTGATCTTTCATTTATTATACATGGACATTACTATGATAATAAATTAGTTAATAATAAATAAATGATGTTTTCAACCTGTTTTTGTTCAATTCTGCTTTTTGACTTTTGGAAATAAATGATGGTAAGGTTTAAAGATATTTGGACTTTTGTCTGATAAATTTTAGGGGCTGGGCTTGAGGCAGCTGACAATAGTATCTGCCAATAGATGATGTCTGCAGCATTAAGATGCACAAAAGAAAAGCATAAGTATCTTGATGCATTGTCTGAGTTGAGAACATTCTACATTACTGTGGTCATGCTTGCGAAACTCAAAAGGTGATGATGATGCTTTTTTTCATCAAAGTTGTTAAAAAAGAAATTTATATATATCCCAGTCTAAATAACAATGTAAGGCTGTAATAACACTAGTCTGTCACTAATCTAACTTAACACAGTAAGCTTGGACCATTTTGTTATTTTAACAAGAAGCAATTCGTACTCTGTAAAATGCTATTTTACGAGCTAGAACAAAGTTAGCTTAGCAAGTTTCTTAGAAGAAATTAAGATGTTTATTTTCTCCAGTTTAAGCAGGCTTCTCTGAGGCATTACCACATTATTTGCCATACTTAAATGAGTTACTGGAGAAAGGTACTGCGAATCTCGGCTGAGAGGCTCCTTACTCTGTCAGTTAGCAGCTTCTCAGACAATATTTGTGGCACCTCCTATGTCCATTCCCCTATTCATTTATTTGTTTATATTTTTTGAAGTGGCTCTTGCTTGCTTGCCACCATGTGACCTTCCCACTGTACTATCATCAGTTGGTGATGGTGACTGGACGAAGGGGAAGCCTTTTAGAAATGCTTTTAATGCATTATAGTGTTTCTTAAATAAGCGTGAGTCGCTGAATTAATTCACAGCCCTGCAACAAAGAATAGTGTGTTGCTGTTGCTCAGACAGCTACTGTGTTTTTCCATCCTCTTATTGATAGTAGGGTTTCTCTTCTGAGAGTTTTACAGAAAAATTAAGCTGCATGCTACACTTGGCAGACGAATTTTAATTGAACTGACCCGAGTGCCCAGGTGAAGCACCGCATTAATAACAGTGTGGAAAATATATTTTCCACCTGACCAATTCATTCTCATGTTTGCATTTCCCCTGGCCTCCAATTGCCCTTTTTGTCAGAGAAGATTAATGGCGTAATCTGGTGGTGTGTCGTCAACTGTTTCCAAGTTTTTTTATGCATGAGGGATAATCTGAAATATGCCTGCTGTAGGATTTCCCGTCAGCCTAATCATTTCTGCCATTCATTTTCTCCACTTTTTCCAAAGTTCACTTTTTGAATGAAGCGATGTCTCTTTTTCAGCAGTTACGCATTGTCTTTTCCTTTGAGGTTTAGGTGGTCACATTATTAAGTTTTGAAATTACTTGGGCTTAGAAATTGTTAGAGCTTGACATTGGCTACTGTTCAGCTTGCCTGGTTACATTACTGAGCCCACTTGAGATCCTGCTGAGTGGTCAGGTTCAAAAGAACTGTAAGTGCAGTTTTTTAGAAAGATCTTCTATAGAAATAAAGTGAAGATTTGAGTCAGTGCCATAAGAAAGAGAAGTGGCACTACTCAGTAAAGGACTTTTGAAAACTGCAATCAAACTTCCAGTACTTATTACATTGGCTATTCATCCGCAAGGAAACACAAAGACTGGAGTTACTGTATTACCTTTCTACTCTTGTTCAGTGTGCTATAAATAGTCCATGCACATTATGTAAGCAGTAGGTGTGACGTGTGTGATATGTTGGCAGAGGAGCATGCTCGGGGGCCGCGCACACACTCGTATGCTCACACAGCAGCCCATGGAGCGATGAGCCACAGCCTGTGAGTCAGACAGGATTCAGATCTGAAAGGAATGATGAAGTGATGAATGGAGAGAAAGATGAAAGAAAAAAAACAGTGGCTACACAAAAAAGCCTTTTCTGTCCAATGTGCATCATCAGGACCTCTGGGACCTAGCAGATGGCATCTGTATGCACTGCCCAAGCCCTGCTAGAGAGGAATTCCCATGAGTCTGTGCTGATTGTGCTGCCGGGGCCAGTTGTACTGGAGCTGAGCAGAGTTACCACCAAGCAGCCTTTTCAACAAAATGCTGACCTAAAGCGAGCTGGACCCTTTGCCCTTGTCAGGTTGAAATCAGCTGTGATTAGTGTTGCAGATGATTTTAAGTGCTTTTGTATTGCTGCCAGTATGGCCCATAGATCAGTTTGGGACATATTAGTTTGAAAATTACCCTGCTTACCTTTGTAAAATCACCTGCACTCAAAGACCTAGTTGACCTTTATTTTATTAGACTTAATGTTATTAAAATTTGTTTACTTAAGACTGTATTATGGTAACAAGATATACTGTATTATTTAATCATGCCGATATTTAAAAATGATGGTCTTTCAAAATTGTTGTGTCAGATTTCTCTTCCATGTCTCATCTATTTTTTAGAGGGACGCAGTGGTTGGTGGTGAGTAGAGCTCAATGATAGGTGGTGTTGACAGAGGCGTAAAATCAGAAACAGGAAAAACCAAATCAAAAAAGTGAAATTTCGAGGCACGTTCATAAAACGAGCAGACTGTGACTTTAAGCAGAATGCTTTCCACTTTGGAAAAGCAAAAGGACAGCAGGGAGTTTCTCAGATTCATTCAGGAGCTAAAACCTTGAGTGCTTTTGCACACAGCTATGAACTACTCTAGTTTGTCAAGTCTGAGCTGCTTTTGGAGATGCAGCTCCACACGAGATGAACCACAAAACAAATGGGACAAGTGTTTTCAGGTGCAAATAAGACCATTTTGGAAACGTTAAAGTAGCATGGAGAGCTTTATCATGTCATTCAGCAGCTGAAACCTTATAACTCGGATGTTTGTAGTCCTGTTTGAGCTGCTTTTGGATATTCTAATCCTTGTAACGTTTGAAAAACAGTTCCAGTTTCTGGGACACTGCTGATCGGTCATCTTGTTTGTCGCCATGCCAACCAAGTTAGTGAGTTAGCTTCAGTTAACCAGAATCAACAATACTCTGTTCTTTACTCTGTTAAATACTCTGTGTACTTTCATATTTAGCAATTGTTAATTAGTTTTTAGTTAATTTATTAAATGATGGCTTGAAAATTGTGCAGCAAACTGCTCTTTATCAATTTTGAAATAACACAGACTGAGACCACAAAAATGAAACATAAATGCTTTTGCATCACTTACTATGCTACCCACCCGAAGCCGTTTATGCAGAGTCCTGCAGTAATATTTGGAGACCGTTTGAAGGTATTAAAAAGGGGGATACTGCCCAACCCTTAATATTTTTAATTAGATTACTTCTTTCCAGGTGCTGGAATAACCTCTTTCGTGTTGATCAGTGTTATCATGAGTCTTTCTGAATTCAGACTTTAAAAACTAAAAAATTATATCTTGACTGTAAAATACAGATCATTTAAATTCCCATAGTAAACTAGAGTTGGAGATGTGATGCAGGGAAGAAATACAGATCCTGTGATCTGCACATCATATGCTCACTGTATTTCCAGAAGGTGATGCTTTGAAGATGGTGAATTTGTGCAGACGTGCATGAAATCTGTTTCCCTCAAATAATCTATGTTAAACTCACTCACCTTTTCAGGCATTGCACCTTCCTGACAGTCCTTTTCACTGAATTTCCGCTTCAGTACTTAATGCATTATCTTACACCTTATAATAATATAGGAACATTACATATATAGTAGTGTGCAAAAGTCAGAGACCACCCTTTATTTATTTAATTTTCAGTTTAAACATGACTATTTCAACATAACATGTATTGTTCATGGACAGAAACACTTGTGGATTTTTTTCTCAGATCAAAGCCGGGCTGTTTTAGATTAAAAAATAGATAATTATAAAATATAGTTCCAGTGCTGAAATCTGATTGGCTGAGCCGTGCTTGAAGCCGTTGTAAAATGCTCCGTATAAGCACACCTGTGACTGCCTCGCCACAACTGAATTCTTGTATTGCTACGCCACGTCACGAAAAATCCTTGTGCTGTTAATGGAATAATCTGACTCTAATGCTGCTCGCATGGACCACTGATGAAGTAAGAACCCGGTTTATTTTAACTGATAGCCTAATAACTAGAACTAGTCTGGTCAGCTAGTTAACAGGCTAAAAGATAGCAAACATGATAAACAACGCTATCACTGGGACACCTACATGTTACACAGGAGCTTTGACATCTTATTCTAAATCCATAGGCATTGATATGGAGTTGGCTCCTTCTTTGCAGCTATAGCTTTCACTGTTCTGGGAACCTTTCTACAAGATTTTTGACTGCTTGTGGGAATTTTGGCCCTTTTATCCAGAAGAACATTTATGAGATCAGACACTGATATTGGATGAGAGGGCCTGGCTCGCAATCTCTGCTCTGGTTTATCTCAAATGTGTTTGATGGGATTGAGGTCTTTGTTCTGTGTGGGGATGTCAGGTTCTTCCACACCAAATATATTCAAACATGCCTTTATGGACCTTGCTTTGTGCACTGGGGCACAGTCATGCTGGAACAGAAAAGGGCCTTCCCCAGACTGTTCCCACAAAGATAGATGCATACAATTGTCCAAAATGTCTTAGTATGCTGAAGCATTAAGATTTCCCTTCATTGGAACTAAGGGGCCTTGGCCAACCCCTGAAAAACAACATCATAGCATTATCCCTTCTCCACCAAATTTTACAATTGGCATGATGCAGTCAGGCAGGTAATGTTCCCCTGGCATTTGCCAAACCCAGACTCGTGCATCAGACTGGCAGATAGAGAAGTGTGAATTGTCACTCCGCAGAATATGTTTCCACTGCCCCAGTGGCAGTGTGCTTTACACCACTCGCCTGACGCTTGCCGCTGTGCATTTTGATCTTAGGTTTGTGTGTAGCTGCTCAGCTGTGGAAACCCATCTCGTGAAGCTTCAAATGTGCAGTTCTTTTGCTGATGCTGCTTCTGGAGGCAATTGGGAAGTCTGTAGTGAGTGATTCAACAGAGGATTGGCACTGTGCACTTCAGCACTCAGTGGGCCCACTCTGTGAGCTTGCTTGGTCTACTGCTTTATGGCTAAGCTGTTGTTGCTCCTAGGTGCTTCCAGTACACAATAATAGCACTTACAGTTGACAGGGGCAGATCTAGCAGGACAGAAATTTCACAAACTGACTTGCGGCGAAGTTGGCATCCTATGACAGTGCCATGGTTAAAGTTCATCAGTATGACCCATTCTACTGCCAGTGTTTGTCTGTTGAGACTGGAAGTCTATCAGCTTAATTTTATCCACCTGTTGGTAATGGGTTTGGCTGAAACACCTGAACTCAATAATTAGGAGGTGTGTCCCAATACTTTTGTCCATATAGTGTATCATAAGCTTGAATTAAAGTACTCATAATATAATTTTGTGTTACTGCAATGAACTGAAGAGCAGAGGATGCTTATGAGAAGAGTAATAATTTATGCAGTTAGATGTACCATAACGTGCTTATATCTGTATTTCTATGTGTGGATAGTTTAGTCTGCAGTGATAAAAGTGTGGCTGATTATTAACTGAAATACAGCCAGTTTATCAGTGGCTATCATTACTTTTTTGTTGACACACCCCCAACTCGGAAACTCTGGGTTCATTGAAAAGTTTCCCTCTAGTAAATACGACATTGTGGTGGCGTGTACATTAATCTTGTAAATCTGATATTTCCCACAGGACTAGCTAGCTTCTACAGCTGAGAAGTGCACCATTTGTCGAGTATGGATGTGGCTGAATCACAAATGGCTATTTTTTTAGATATGTTATACACTGTTGTGGTGCAGTTGTGGTGCAGTTAGATATGTTATACACTGTTGTGGTGCAGACACCAATATTTAAATTGCTGCGTAGTGCAGTATGTAGGGAGCAGGAAGCCATTTGACATTCAGAACCAGCGTGGGAAGAAGGGTGCCGTTAGATTAGTGCTATATAAGGCTTGAGGTGTAATTTGGTGACCAAAAAGTGCTTGTAAAGCAAACACTTTTGCATTAAGCAATGCTATTTTATGATATGTTCATTATTATAAAACAAAACAGTTAAAAAGTTTAAATAACTGTAAAATATAATGATGGGCGACCTTTTACCATGATGAACTTGCAGTAACACTCGGCCTCTTGTGGCTTTTTGATGGCTGTATATGTGTGAACACGGTCATAAGGAACTCCCCTTCCCTCTTTCGCCTGACCTCCCCAACACATTTCAGGCACAGAAACTTTCCTTGTTTTAAGCCCTGTTTAAGTACTGTTTATCTGATGGTGACAGTTCTGGTGGTCTACCGATAGAAGTCACATTTTTTATTTTTTCTTAAATTTTTTTTTAATCCTCTTTTGAAAAGTTCTGTTTTTTCGTTCATTTTCCTTTGACTTTATCCTTTCTTATGCAGATGATTTTTCTTAAATATGATCTTTAAAAAAATGAATAAATTACACTTGTGCTTGTTAAATAAATTAAGGATGGCCTCTGACTTTTGCAATGTACTATATATGTACAGAAATTACTAAATGTAATTAATAAAATTACTTCTAAAAGCTATAAAAGGGCAGTAAGACTTTATTTGCTCAAAGCAGCAATAATATTGCTTGTGGTTATGGTTGCTTGTGGTATGTCACAATTATTACACAGTCATGTGACTGCAGTCACTTGAGATAATCTGAACTATTTTCCATGGTTATCAAATTTTTATACCACAACAAACAGAATGTGAAGTGGGTGTGTTTTCATCCACTGGATAGAGGCAAATACATGAAGACATTAAAAAAAGATCTTACAAAAAAGACAAAAAAAATTTCTAACCTCTGACTTGGTGCTATAAGTAATGAATGTTTGTTTATTTGAGCTTTAGCTGTGTCTGTCAGTTGGTAGCTACTAATTAGTGACAGCTAGGAAATAAAATAGCTAATCAGTCTATTTGGCCATTTTAGACTTGTTCTTCTGTTGAATTCAGTTAACAAAAAAAGACAAATCATTAATCACAGTTATTTCTGTGACAATTGTAATTGCCTAAATTGTAATTGTAACTGCTTTGTTAAATAATTGTGTGAGTGGTTTGATGTGAAATGCTCTGTTCTAGAGAACAGACATTGTTCACAGTGAAACATATGCTTACAAATATGTTACCTGATGCCTGATACATCATTATTTTATTTTATTTTTTTATTAATTTATTTTTTTGGATTTTTACCCAATTTTCTCCCCAATTTAGTCCTTTCCAATTCCACCCGCTAGTTAGGACTCCCCCAGTCACACGATACTGTCAACGCTAAGAGGATGAAGGCTAGCACAGGCTTCCTCCGAGACCTGTGAAACCAGCCACCGCATCTTTTCGAGCTGCCGCTCACGCAACGTCACTGGACAGCTGAACGCGCTCGGAGGAAAGCGCCAACCGCCAGATCTGCTACGTCAGCTAACAGACACCTGCTCTGACTAGCATCGCGCTGAGTGATGAGGGAGGG
>JAILXH010057526.1:7654-24512 GCA_023558415.1 Piaractus mesopotamicus | reverse complement strand
TTTATTTATTTATTTATTTATTTTACTAATTTAGAAACAGAACATGTCGTACAAGTGCTACAATGAGGTGAGAGATAACAACATAAATATATATAAACTTTATGCAAATAAACTGTGGCAAACACTCAGATTGTTGATAAATGGCATGGTAACCAATTGAGTCATGCGGTAAAATTTAACAGTAAGAGGCACACAGGGTAGGAGATAACAGTGGATAAAATGTTATTATAATGATAGATGATTATTTTAAAGTTTAAAAAATAATATTATGCTGCTTTGGGGGTGGGAACTGGCCTGTAACTGTGAGTAGACTTTCTCTCTCTGCACCTCAACTTGTCAGTTCCTTTTCCGCATCCCCAAAGCGACCAGTGTTCAGCTCACTGCAATGAAGCTACTGTGTTCACTTAAACAGTGCACAACTGCTGCAGATTTTGAAAGTATAAAAATACAAACTCAAAGCACAAACAAGCACACATGCGTCTCTACTATGCTCAAATTATTGTAAAGTGCAGAATGTTTTATTGTTATTATTATTTTTAGCAGTTGCGGTCTGGAAATCAGGGGATCCAGCATTTCCTGCCAAGTATACACTCTTAAAAAAAGATGGTTCTTCAAGGGTTCTTTAGTAAAGAAAATGGAACCATGAGCACTCAAATAACCGTTTGCATGATTAAAGGATTCTTTGCCTTCTTTGTTCTTCAGATTGATGGATAATGTGCTGTTGATGGTTTTATATAAAACTTTTTTTATAAAAAAGGTTCTATATAGCACCAAAAAAGGGTTCCACTATTGTTACAAGCCAAAGAATGCTTTTTTTGGTACTATATAGAACCCTTTTTGCTAAGAGTGTACAAGCTATACAAGAGGTCACGAACACAGACTTCAGAGTCAATTAAAATGCAGCCAGTGTAACCACAGAGGCTCAGAGGCTTAAGAGTAAGAAAGTTCAGGGCAGAGAACGTAGGGTTATAGGGGAAATCCTAGGCTTGTAGCACAGAGTTTATGATCTGAAGGTTCTTGTGGAGGAGAATACCTAAAATGTCCTCTGTAGTTTTTGTAGCCCACTCTAATGGAATGTACAGAGCACTGACCACAGTTTTATGCCCCCAGATGCATCTTGCTTCAGTTTCAGCAGTGGAATGCTAATGGAGGTTTTGGTGGTTAATCAGTACAAAACTGAACATCAGTCATGTTTGATTCATGTAACAACCAGCACAAAAGTAACAACAGTGAATGTGAATGTTAACTATAGATTTAAGAAAAAGTATAACGTTGAAGTTAAGTATAGAGTACTGAGCGACCATAATTTGCATAAATGTCATATGCGCTGTGGCAGCAGTGCAGTGTAAAATAGCATCAGATCTGTAACTGCAAGGCATAGGTTCAGATCCTGTCATGGTTAAAAAAAAAGAAGATTACATCAACAGTTCTCTGTGCCAGGCCTGGAAGACCATGTACTGCACATTTTATCATTTTAGCACAGTTCTTTTAGGTTATCGTTCATCCCCTTTATGAACTTGAGTCCGGTGTGGAAGATCAGAGAAAATGAGAGATGCCTGGAAATGAGAACTACTCGATTAAATACTAAAGACCTGCAGGCTTTAATATTGCTACGCTTTAGCACTGTCACTGTACCTTGAATGAAGCATGATCTGTGCTAGTGGAAAAAGGTATTGCCAAGGCTTCTACAGTGGTACAGTGGTCTGTGAAGAGAATCCACTAAAACAAAAAACACAAGCAATCATACAGATTTGCATAATTTTTTTAACAAAGTGATCCAACATTAAATGTTCTTGTTGGCACAAGTGTGTAATCCTCTAGAATACTGAGTTCAGAAAAGGGGAAACCACTACTAAATTCTTTCAAGCTGCAGAGTCCCTGTTCTTTTTTGGCTTTGTAGGTAGTTGTGTTGACTGGAGCCCATATTTTGCTATACACAATTTATCAGCCACTTTCTACACTGTGCATAAATGGAAAAGGGCCATCATAGGACCAGTGCTGACCAGATATTGTTTGTGTTATGGACCATTTTCAGCACAGCAGTGACACCAGCATGGGAGGGGTGTAGTAGAGTTTGTTGTGCTGCTACGAGTGTGTTGTTGGGGTTTTTAGATGCAAAACACCTCATGGACCAGGCTTGTCACTCACTCACTCGCTTGCTCACTTGCTCACGTTTAACAGGCTGAAGATTCTCCACAGGGGTCGCTTAGAGTTCAGGTAGCTTTTGGTGCTACAGTACTTTACATCAGTGACACTGAGTCCTTGTTAAACACCAGACATTTATAATACTGTTCAGTTTGGAACCATGTCTTGTATGAATAATCCGCTTTTATATTTATAGTAATAATTTATACTGTGTAGATATAAATCATAGAAACTAGATATCAATACATGTTTAGTTGTTTTATTCAATATTTTATTTTGAAAGCTGTGAAATTACACAGAACAAGAATACTGAATTTATTATACATTTACCTTAAGTGGTAGTGTACTGGCCACTTTATTAGACACTTCTTGGTACTTCTAGTAGGCCCACAATTACAAACAATAAGCCATTTTTTCTGTGCACAATTAATCGTCTTCTAAAATCTTCATCGGTGCATGAAAAGATGCTTTCAGAAAGGATTATTTTAATCCCTATTTGGCATGGCTTGAAGTTGATATTTGTTATTGCTTTATCACTCAAAAAAAAAGACATCCCTTTAACAATGCATGGTCATAAATTTCATTACTTTTTTTTTCTTCTCAGGTCCCCAGCAACCCACTCCTTGATGAACCACATCTAGTATGATTAATATTAACCATTTGAATAATAGGATATTTGAAATAGCATTGTCAACCCACATGCGAATGCCTATATAGCACTTACCAAATTAGTGCCACGCTAATAAAAAGTGATGAGTCGTTTTGCCATGCGTGCTCAGTTAGGCTCCTATGTAAATGAAGGAGGAAAGAAATTCCATTGGGCATCGAGCCTCGCAGGCACAGAGAGTCCTGTGCCATCCGGCCTAGCGCCTCTCCTGCCCTATTAGCCATCAAACTAAATGGTCATCCAAATGACAGGCCCAAGACCTGGCCACTAATCGTCTCTGACTGGATGCTCTTTGTCTGAGAGAGCTTGGATCAGGCATGTGTGAGGCTGGGAGACGTTGCTTTTCTACCATTTTCTCCAATTCTGTACCGATTATGGAATTATGAGAGCGGGATACAATATGGAAACATGCTCTCTCACCTCTCTGCCTCCCTCGGGGCCTGTAAAACACGCCGCATGATGCGGACGAGTGGGTTGCCAGGTTAGCTGGGGGTTAATCCACATGACAGGAGCTTGCAGACTGCTGGGCCTCAGGCAACAGCAGTTGTCATGCCATGTGTATCAAAGTGATTATCAGAGGGCCAACGGCTCACTCCATCCAATCGGGGCTATTATCCTCCTCTGTCCATGTCTGATTAGAGAGATTAAGCAAAAGGGAGCTATACAATAAAAGGGGATTAAAGTCCAACTGTGCCCTTCCGTTTTAAGGCTCTACTGAAAGCATTTTTGCATCTAAAACAGAGCTCTAATACATTAAGTTGGTGAGTCTGTCATGAAAAAAAAACACTTTTTAATGCAGCTTCTGTATCATCTTGTCACACTAAGCTCATTCAGACAGTTTTTGTTATTGTTATGACTGGAGTTAGCTGACTGTATAAGGCATCATATTTTAATCTGTGTTATTAGAGATGGCACCGATCCGATACAAGGTATCGGTATTGGGCAGTTATCATCTTCCTGTGGGGTAGTAGAGTGTTGGAGTACTTTGAGCACAATAGCCTGCCCATCTTAAGTGAAGTGCTGCAATTATAAAAAGCTAATTTAAGCATAGTAGTTTTTAAAGGGCTCATGTCCTAATGTTTCTAGAATTTCGTTTTTTGCTCCTGTAGGTCCACTTGTGACGATTTTTGGTACATTAATCCACACATGTCATACCTCATAAATGTTCTGATTGGCTGCCCTTTATTGTGTGTAGTTGAAAATACAGTCTGGGCTAAAACAAGCATGGTTTAACAGACGGATACTTTTTTCCTTAAATATCACTGAATCACTGCAGTGAAAATACTGCCTGGAGTTTTTAATGCAGTCATGTGGCATTCTAAGATGTTTCAGATCAACCGTAATTAATCATCACTAATGCAGTGCAGTGAAAATTTAATCTAAATTTTTTTATAAGTTTATCATATAGAATTGCATGTATAGTGTTTTGTTTCCAACATGAATGATTCCTAAACTAGTCTCAGACATTTTCTTCAAATACATTTGACTGATTTGGAAATTGTTTATCAAACAGTGTCTCAATGCAGGCTTTCTTTGGGATTGTGAATGTGGAAAGGAATTGTGGGCCACAAGTTCCACCAAATTCAGTTGGCCACCAAAGCTGTGCATATTTACCCATTTTATCCCACGGGCTCTGCTCAATTAGTTTATTGACACCTGTCCATTTATGTAATTACAGTAAGCCCTCGTTACTCCCCAGTGTGTTTGCTTATCAGGGATTAACCATCTGTAATCAGTGCAAATGTAGCAGAGGTTAATTGCATTAGTCACTGACCATAAATCTTTGTGATGAAACAGTGAAAAAGAGATTGTGGTACATATAAAGCTGGGTTGTTTTTTCTTTTGTTTTTGGAATGCAAGAGGAGAGATTACGGTTGAAATTAAAGTGTGTATGACTGGGAGGGCAAATCTGAAAACGTTCCAATTTGTGAGCCATTCCTTCGAACTGGTAACGCAGCCTTGTGGCTCAACATCCGAATCAGCTTCCAGAGTGGACAAGGCAATCACACGCCTGCTGATTTGATTGATCTGGGCAGGAAAGCACAACTTGCAAGCCAAGAGGGATTTTCTGAGATACCAAACAGTATTCCAGGAATGGACAGTTCAAAGTACTACTCATTCCTTGAACTGCTAATATAGGAGAATGAACTGAGATCTGTATATATGTTGTATTTTAATGTGTTAAAAAGAAAATCCTTTTTTTTTTATTAAATCATATTTTTGTGTTATTAAATGATTAACATGTTAAGTCATTCAGGGTAGTTTGATTTGAAATGATCCGTTCTAGAGAAACTTCTGAAGTCAGAATTGTTCACGGCAGTGATAGAGACCAGATTTTAAGTTTAAAAGCTACATTACGGCAAGCTATTGCATGAATACGCTGACTGATGTCTAAAAAATTGTTTTACAGTAGTTTTGAGATAGGATTTTGGCCTGCTACAGGGTAAAAGGGGGCTAACAATGTCTGCAGAGTAACAGATGGCCTACAGTCTGTATTTGTAGAATAAGTGCTCCTAAATGGACAGTAAGTGTAGAAACAAGGTGGTGGTTGATTGGTAAATAAACATAGACACATCTCTAGGCACCTCAAACGATTCTTCTACGATTTCAGAGGGCTGCGATGCGATTATAAAACGATTATCGATGCATCTTGATGCATCTTTTTTTCTATACAGGATTTCTTTTTTTTCTCACTGTGTGACAACTTGGAACTTTTAAAACAAAGTATTTGTAATGGTCCACAATGAATTTACTTCCAATATCTTTTATTACTAAATCAAATGGAAGTGATGTGGCAAGTGTACTGGAAGGATCTCATTCACTGCTCTTGTTTGGAGCACATGAGATGCTGCTGTCATTTATCCGCGATAAAATGCGCAGTTATGGTGAAATAAGATCCTGAGGCAGTTGATGTCCACGCAGCAGATTACAGCTATTCTACCCGTTTTCTTCAGGGATTCTAAAACTTTGGTTTTGGTCTCGTTGTACAGAGTCGGGGTCGCTGTGTCAGTAAAATATCTTTGAGACGGGACGCTGTTTTCTCAATGATTGAGAACGGATGCAGATCCTTGGCAATGAAAGTTGCGATAGAGTTTGTAGTTCCCTTTGTCCTTTCCGAGTTGGGTGGAAGCTCTGACATCTCTTGATCGATGGTCCTCTAGTTGGCAGCAACTACAACCGGACTGAAAATGGATGGAAACATGTAATACGGTTTTCCCCCTCAACTCCACAGAAGCCAATACGCTAGCTCAAGGGTCTGCAACCTCTTTTAGTGGCCGGTTGCGGCTCCACATCAGAATTAGATTTCTAGGTAAAAATAAAAGAATCCTCCTTTGCAGTAAAATAAAGCTCTGCTGGTCGTTCAAAACAATAAATGATCTTAAACGCTGGAATTAATGTAGCCTATAACTGCTAGTTCATCAATAATTTGGAGACGGATGGACTTATTTGCATTTATAATCACTCTAGCTGGTTTCCTGATACGTTTAATCTGCAACGAGAAACTGTTCAACACAAAAAAAAAGTGAAGTCGAAGTCAGCTTCTAATTCACCTGCTTCTTGTTTGAATTTATCCGTTCCACCTTAAATGGTGCAGCATTTACATTCCGGTGCCTCAGGCACTATTTAGGGTGGAACGGGAAAATTCGAACGAGAAGCTGGCGAATGAGAAGCGACTTCAGCCTCGTAAAAAGTAGAACATTGAGAGACATTTTACAAGAAACTTTTCTACTTTTGTAGAAAAGTTTCCAGTTGGTGATGCAAGAAAAGTAGCTACAGCTGAGCTAAAGCTTAAAGTAGAGCAAAGTAAGTCTGCGTTTTTGTTTGTATTATATTTTTACCCTGAGACACATGTACAGCCAAGATGGTAAAATGGACTCAATGTTGTGGCTCCCAAGATGGTTTGATTTTTGTTGAAAAGACAAAATGACTCTTATTAACATTTGGCTTGCCGACCCCTGCACTAGGTTTTAATGTAGTGTGCGTGCCACACACTGTCCGGGTGCTGCACTTTCGCACTTTGCAAAGTTACGCCTTTTGCGTTCCATCAACATTACGTTATCAATTAAAATTTATAAAATTGATTTTTGACATTTGTGAATCGATTCAGAATCGTCCACGTCCGCAACGCGATGCATCTAAGAATAGATTTTTCCCCCCACCCCTACACAAGTCCTTTTTCTGGTGGTTTTGGATAGGAAGTAAAATGGCTATGAGGAATTACATTTTTTTTTTCTTTTCACCAAATGCCATCATTGAGCGGATGTTATTTAAACTTACTCAAAGCAGCTTCATTAACCAATAATGATCCCGAGACCACCTTTGGCACGGTCCTTTGGGGCCTGTACAATGGTGTCTGCCTGAGGAAGTCTTCACGTTACAGAGCAGGACATTAGCAGAGTCATAGGAGGGGAGGGGAGGACTGTTCCTCTAAAAATAGACAATGAGAAACTAGGCCAGGGCACAGAGCAGGCATCTGGCACACATGAAGAGGATAGTTTTGTTTTTGCCTTTTTTTTTTTTTTGGGGCATTCACTGGAGACGTGCAACATAATGCTTGTCAGTGATGTTTGTATTTGTTGCCCAAATGCTCAACAGTAGCCTGGTGTGCCTTTTCAAATCTTTTCGATGTCTCCATTCCAGGCAATGTCAACTCTTGTTACCTATGTTTACTTACAGAACACAGTTTTTGTGGCCTTTAAACGCTGTCCCTGAAACATTTACATGACTGTTTGCAGGGGACTGAGACAATATATAGTCCTCTGACATTTCTTTAGGGTTGAGAATGCCCTGAAGTGTAACTGAGTCTGAAGCCTCAGCCACCCATGTGCCATTATTCTCTGGCATGTAACATCAACTGAGCATCAATGAAAATATTGCAGTTTGTGCAACCTTCTGTTTAGCTCACGCCTCATGGTAATGCTTCCTAAATGCAGATCAGTGCAGCAGCGTACTGGAGCTCTACTCTTGCTCTGTGGCGAAACCATTAATAAGAAAACTCTGCTTCATCAGCTGCCTAGCTTCAGCTGTGTGTTGTAAAACAAGATAATGCTTTGATGTGGGTATTTTTGTTTTTGTTTGTTGGTAATATTTTTGGGGGGCTATGCAGGTCTCAGATCCATTTACATGCATGGAGAGAGCCTCTGGTGTAGTGTAAATTACGTCTGCCAGTGAGGAGAATGATTGCAACGTCTAACTGAGAATTTGATTTGCATTGTAACATTGGTCTTGTGTGGCTGGGGCTGATTTTTGTCGGAAAGTGTTTTTCTGATTGATTGACGACATGAACTACATTCAGATTCACTTTTCCGAGTAGGTCATGTGTATGGATACCGATACTGTGCTCATTTACTCGTACTTGTAAAGTATACACTTAAACCAACTTCGATACCACCTGATACCATGTGACATAAGCCTAGTGTACCCGGCTGCATTAATGAATAAACTACTCAAGCTGGCAGGGAACGAGGGTCCACTTGCGTAGTGTGGCAGTTGGATACATAGTCGTTGATCTCTTTAAACATTCTGCCTTTGTATAGCCGCTCCAGGCAGACACTGTGCAATTTCAGCCTGTTTTTAAAAGTGAAGACACGTAAGCTAACAAAACAGAGGCAAAAAAACTTTGCCACCATGTCTGTATATGTCCACTTTACTCTGTTTGACTGAATAGAGTTGCGAGATATAGCAATGAATATATATATATTTTTTTAATTTTCTTTGTTAAATAGGCTGTAGAGAGGCCGAATTGTTTTACCATATACATCACCATCTGAATTTACTTGTAGTGCACATTGTGGCACAAGTTAGCAAAACCGCTGTAGCGTTGGCTCAGTTTCTCAGCATTTTTGCTTGGTACTCGGACAAGCATTATGTTGTTTTGAATTAAACAGCTATATTAGAAAGTCTTTTGGAAATTGTAGGAGCTGCGTTTCATGTAGTGTGTTATTCGGCCCGAGCGTTTTCATACACTGTGAGCACATAAGTCGAGGACATTGTCCATACATGATGGTCTGTTCAAACATACAGTTTCAGATTTCTAAAATCACCCAGTTTATGCCTGGCTTAGAGGACATTCAACTACAGCTCAACCTGCCAATCAAAAGACTCCAACAAGACATAAAACTTGATATGTGAAGTCCTCAGATGCATTAGTGGATGTGATTCTTGCTGTCACTGTGCTGCAGAGACTATTGTTGAAAGAGACAGATGAGAAGTTTGGGATCTAATCTATGAAACATACTTTGCTTCCAGCTATACAGAAATGGTTTTCTGACGTGGAAGATAACGCACTCTTCTACATTTCAGAGCTGCTCGATCCAGTGTGACACAGCTAACGTTAGCTAATGCTGATAGATTTTAATGGATTAACTGTTAAGGTACATTGTACTCATTTACTATAGCAACTGCTTAATTTAAATAGGTTACTTACTATGTTATCGTTATCTGCAAGTACTAAAAACATGTAGTCATAGTCGTTCCAAATAAAATTGTACTTCTAGAGCACAACTGTATGTATCATAAAATAGAGTTGTAGAGAACTAACCATTTGCCTAAAGTGCATAGTAACAAGTAGCTGATTACATGCCCACCCTTTATGCCATTATCACACTAATATCACATTTTTAAAGTCAACCTGAAATCTTCTTTTCTTTTTTTTTAAAAAGTTTCCTTGTTAGTTCATGCCCCGGTCATATTAAGCACGATTTACCGTTTAAAACACATGTAATATTTCTTGTTTCCTGTAATCTTCCATCAAACTTTTCTGTCCAAACGGCCATTATGTGCAAGTTTTTTGTCCGCCTTTAAAACATCTTCTGAGGTTTAATTACATCACTACATAATAGCGGGTGGGGAAAATAATATTAACTAATAATATCATCACCTGCTCCCACCAACACTTTGACCTCGCGCTCCTACCACATATCACGGAGCAACTGTCAGCTTTCTCAGAGACCCTCACAAATACTGTGTTTCACTCAGAATTAGAGTACCATGCCAAAGCCTGAGACCAGCCTTTTATTTATTTAATCTCCTATCCAAACGGCCATGCAGGTACAAGCTATTTATTTTTCAGTGTTAGAAAAAGCATAAAACATTTCAGAAAATTACACAGAAGCCTCAGTGACTAAATATAATTTTTTTTTTTTAGTATTTAATTTGTCCACCCTTTGCCTTTATTACAGCTTACAAATTACTTTAAGTGTGGTTTCATTTTTTCAAAGAAATCTGCAGGGATATTTTTATACACTTTAAAAGTCCAGCCCTAGAAGTTGGTTGGATTTTCTGTTTCTCACAATCCAAGTAATCCCAAACTCATTCAGTGATGTTGGGGTCTGGACTCTGAAGTGGTCAGTCCATTGTTCTGAGAACCCCAACAGCTTCTTTTTTTGATTTTTCCTTTTCTAAGGGCTTCTTGACATCTGAGCATCCTTTCAAACTCATAGTGTTGAGTTGACTTCTCACATTGGAAGGATGGGCAGAAACAGATCTTTCAGAACTGAAGCAAAAGTGGAATCTGATATTCTCCTGTCAAAGATTTAACAGCTTAATTACTGTTTATCTGATGGTGACAGTTTTGGTGGTCTACTAGGTCTTACATGGATATGAAGAATTGAAAACATTTTTTGAACTCTTGATTTGGAGACTCAAGTATTTTATATCTGTTCTACTCAGAATTCTGTCCTGAAAAATGAATAACTTTTACTTTTTGAGAAATGTAGAAAAATTGAGGTGTCTCTGACTTTTGCACAGGAAAAATGTGTCATCATTTCCAGTTAACATAGACTTATTGACTAAATAGAAAAAAATACCTAAAAAATAATTGTGCTTGTAGTTTCTGGTCCTCTCTTGTAAATTTGCCAGCACTGTTTAGCAGGTGAATTTAAAGTTTTATTGTGCCAACTTATTAAAGCTAAATAGTGTGATCACTTCTTATATGTTGAAAATGTGTTCAGGAATTAGTGTTAATTTTTGCCACATTGTCCACCTTTATGTGGTTATCTTACTTCCTTCTGTTTTTCTTCACCTCCTCCTGTCTGTAAAGCTCCTCCAACTGTTCGCATCATCCACTCCGGCCACGCATGCAACGTGGAGGACGAGCGGTACAGTGAGAGGGTGTATACGATCCGGGAGGGTGAGACGCTGGAGCTGGTCTGCCTGGTCTCAGGGCATCCACGGCCGCAGGTGAGCCTCTCTTTGGCGACTAATCCGCAGCGCTTTGGTCATTGGCCCGAGGTAGTTCATAATTCTATCCGGTGGCCTGGTTGGTGGGGTGGATTACATAGTAAAATAATTATGATTTCCAGTTGTTTTTTCAATACCTCTTTATATTTCATATGATCTGATGCTCTGTTGGAGGTTACCATTTTATGTAGTATGTTACCATCTAGGGATGCGGAATCATCAGAGTTTTCCTTCAAGCATGCATCAGCAAACAGCTGATTATTTTTATTTTGATTTTATCTATTCTGTCACTGTTTTATGATGTGAATAAGCGTACTGGCACTGTATTTGAATGCTGCTGCTACTTCTGTACCAAAATGTCATAGCATAATTATGCATAATTATGCATATTGTGCTTAAAAGCCAGTCGATGAGCCGATATTCAAAAAATAAGGTACAGTGCAATATTCATCACACATAATATTAGTATAATGGACAAATTTTTGAAATACCATCAGTGCATTTTAGTCAAACGAGTTGCAGTTTCATCAGAGATGTTTTAAATATGCTGACTAGCTCTGGTTTCACACTGTCCTAATATGCAGATGTTTGTACTCTGTCATTGGTCTAAGCACCTTCACAGCTCACTGTAAAGATTTCAGTGCTATCCTGTCATACGCAATGTGCTAGCTGGAATACTAAAGGTCTACCGCCCAGCCTGAAAACAAAAAATCCAGTGGAAATATGACTACTGTTAAGACTGTCCAAAAATAAGTGCCATCAGGGAAATATTTTCAAAGAGAGAAATCCCCAAAATGTATCCCCAACCACCAGATTCCACTTACTTTTGATGGAGTATTTTTATAGATGTCGTTATTTAAATAGGTAACTGATTCTCTTTAGAAAATTTGAAATGTATATAAGAAAAGGCTTTTATTATGTTGTGTGAAGCAAGTCTAGGTTTGTTTGAATTGTTTCATATTGCAAGAGATTTTATATAGATAGATATAGATATAATGTGTAGATTAAACACAGTCTCTGTTATTGCAAATGATAAACCACATTCTGTACATTTTGCCTCTTTTTAATGTTACATTATCTTGAATTCCAAGAGTATAGATCAAAACAACAGTTTGGGATTTCACTTTTCCAGTTTCATTGTGTTTCCACTGTATGATATACAATGCATTAAACAATGTTTGATCAAATATTGTCAAAGAACTCTCAAAGTAAAGAAAACCGTACTGCAGTTCTCTCTTTTTCCGTGCTTATGTGCTCTTATTCTCGAAATCCTCTCTGCTCCTCATGCCTTGCAGGGACTCAATCTGTACCATTGCCTGCATGTCTTTTTAGATAGGCAGCTCTTTGCACCTCTTGTTTTGGTTTTACTGCAGCGTTTGCAGTGTAGTCCCACCAAGCAAATGGAGAAAAAGTGATGGCCACAAGGGAAATCACTGAATGTGCACAGCTGCAGAAGCATGCCATGAATCTCCTAGGAGTCTAAGGCCAACACTGTGAGAATTCCTCACACTCAGACTAAGCACCTAAAAATCCAAATATTAGCAAGAATTTTCCCAAATCAAATAATTTCCCTTTCAGTAGTGCTTATCCCTTGTGCATATAGCATGCATGCAGTCAACCAGATGTTCACAACTAGTAGACTGGAGTCCAGTGCAGTTTGGTGAGTTACCTGCTTAAATACACCTGATTCAACCCAGCTGTTAAAGGTCAGGCTTAGGGGAACCACCAAACTATGCTGGACACTGGCCCTCCAAATCATACAGCTCTTTGTAGACGTTATTTTTGGGGTTACTTACACAAATATACTTGATGCAACTCAAATTATATATTCCCTGTACTTAAAGGGGAATTACACCACATTTTTATATCATGGCTGTTGGAACAAAACCTTATATCTGTGTTTTTTTTCTGTGAATGTTTATATTATGTGAAAATTTTGTGCCGAATGGACAAATGAAAATGGTCAAAATTACTGAAATCTTAAAAATAGCTTTTTTGTTCTGACAGCAGTGATTTATTTCTGCATAGTTAAATGGGTAAGATTTAAGCAGGCATTCAGAGTGGTATGAGGTGAAATGCTCTGTTTTAAAGAAACTTACTGACTCAATTGTTCACAGTGCTGGTGATAGGAACCAGACATCTGAAGGGTGTAACACTAACGAAAGCAACCTCACAGTAAGTTATTACATGAAAATATTTCAACATGAATAAATTTCTACAGTGGGGGTAGATTTTGTCACAACATGACTAAAATGGGTACAAAACCACTTTTTTCTTGTCAGCTTAAATTAAGCATTTTTTTGTGTAAAAATTATTTTAAAAATATTGTTTATGTAGATTTTTTTGTTAGAAATATATTTTAATATATTGTAATAAAGACACGTACATTATATAATAATTGTTATTAAGCTAATTGCTAACTTTCTTCCTTTGCAGTTTTAAGCACAATGACTTGGAAATCACAGGTTGTCAGCTTTAACACTGCCATAGTTTTCTGCCCTAACTCTGTAGTACACTCAACTGAGGTGCACTCATTTCACAGGTTTCTGAAAGTCAGAAAGTCACTTGTACTTTTAAAAAATATATATTCTGTTTTTGTAGAATACGAAAACACATATTAGCCTTGTCTGAACTTTCAGTCAAAATTAAAAAGAGTTAATCAACAGATTTAAAATTGCTGGTCAGTTTGAATTTAAACAGATTTTTTCTGTGTACTAGGGTTAAAGAGCAGATTAAATTTGTTGCTCTTTACCCGGATAAGCCAAAATAAATTCACAAATATATTAATGTTGAAATGGAAAAAATCTGACTCTAGAACAAAGAGCAAGGTGTATGTTAATTAGGGCTGGATATCACTAAAATGCCTTTTGATTTCAAAACTGATGCCTTAATGATTAATATAAGATTATAATGATAAATAATGATTCCTGAACATCACATTTATTGATACCTCCTTTAACAAACCAAAAGTGGAAGTAGTTTAAACAAGAAATGGAGGTGAGTTGCGGGAACAACAGAAACATTGACAGAAACTGATTGCACGCTACTTGGGCCTGTTTATACCTTGCGCTAACGTTTTTGCTGATCAGATTACATTTGGATTTCATTTGACTGCATGAACAGCCAGTTGTAAACACCCCCAGTAAGCGTTGTGATCAGATTACGATCAGATTGCTCGAATCAAATTTGGAGGTGGTCAGAGACAGATCTTGACCGCATTTAACACAAGTGTAAACTGAATGCGTTTTCGGTATCTGTATACAAATGCATGAGCCGAAATGTGTCTATGCAGTGCTTACTGGCAGGTGAGATAATAAACAACGAAAACAAAAGATGGAGGATATGCAAGGCTGAAGCAAGCCCCCTGAACTCCAGGCCAATGAATGCATCCAAGCCAAGCCTGTCAATTTATATCACAAATAACAGGGAAAAGAGTGAACAAAATCTATGTGTACGCTGACATGCTTTTTACGCAGAACGTCACACTGACTGCACATTTTAGTGAAAAGATGCGTGAAAAGATCTTATCCAGATACGATCAGGACACAAAACACGTTAATGCAAGTTGTAAACAAGCTCATTGAGAAGCGTTTGTGTCAATATCATATTTTCAGAATACAGTTTAGACAGCCAGTTAGCAGTCTTGAGCAGACATGAGCAGTCATGAATGCTAAGACTGTACAAATTGACAGCCTTGATGATTTAGAGGAAAATCATGTTAATGCATTCATAGGAAGGCATCTGATTCATCAGGCTGTTCAGATTTCCTGCTTGATTCTGCATCACATTGAGCAAGCATCTTGCCCTGCACTCAAACAAACATGGTCGCTCTTACTTTCACTGTTCTGCCATTATCTTTGATGGACAGGACAGTGTAAAACAGTCATGTAATTTATAGCAATATCACAATTCAGAGACAGCTTTTAATTTTAAATCCTTACTTAAGGAGTTTTTACATCACAATATGTTTCTTAAATATCTGGTAAAAGCTTCAAATGTCTGTATGTAATCTAGAGACGTTTTGCTTGATGGTAACATAATTACCATTCTAGCAAAAAATAGCATTATCTCTAAATCCATGTTTTCTTTTCAAGTAATATAATCTTGCTGTAGTGGGCACAGTATGCATGTACGAAGTATGTCCTGCGAATAACTTCCAGAGTCCAATTTCAGGAAAAGGCTGATGCATTTTGAAAACATTCTGCTTTCTGGAAGTAAGCTGATCTTGGGTAGTACGTGAGCAGCATCCTCACCAATCACAAGGCTAATATTGGTTGTTCCACCCACTGAGCTTTTACAAACATAGTTCTCTTTGTTCAAGTTGGAGAAACTTACCATGAGAAAGCTAATGACGAAAAGATAAGATAGCAAGAATGACTGAGCTTGCAGTAAACGTTCAGTCAACGAGCCACACCAGCAGTAAATTGTATAAGAACTTTACTTTCTTTAAGACTTTGCCATATAAAACCTGGATAATGTTTTAAGGAGATGAGTACATAGGACACTGAATATTTAATATAACATTCAATTTTTATTTTGTTACATGGCACTTGCTTAGGATTCTGTATAGTCATTTACTGTAAACAAACCTAAAACATTGAACATGTGTGGTCTCTCTGTACTGTGCTGTGATGCAGCTGTACTTGAGCTCTCAACCACCACAGAAGGGCCACACCTCTTATCCCTCCCTCTTTACTGAGACAGTCAATGAGAGCAGGTATAGAATATGTGTCTTTTATAACATAAAGCACACCTCCTCTTTCCTTGAAATAGACTGACAAGGTGAATCCAAGTGAAGGCTATGATCCCTACTTTGTCTTGTTAAATACCCCTCAGTGAGAGGAGACAGGTTAAAGAAGGAATTTTATAGCTATAGACAGTTGAGACATAGACTGAGTATGTGAGTTGTGGTGGAGAATAGGCGAGGAAAAAATATTTAAAGTGTCTTTTAATGGGGTTTGATAATAGGTGCTTGGCATGCTTGTATCGGTGCATCTGAAATAGTCCACTGCGCAGATGATATCCAGGTAATAGCGGGCCAGTGGATGAAACCAGCCCATTGAGAAGAGCTGAAAGAAGGGTGTCACAAATCAGATCAACAGACAGACTCCAACTAGTTGCTTAACATACCAGTAGAAGCCTGGTGCAGGCAAGACTATAAATATACACAACGCATCATACATTGACATGAACAGGGTGTGATGGCTAGTATTTCTCTAATTTCCTGCTACAGAAAAACAACAAACGGTGGTGGCAGTAGACAAAAGAATGAAAGCACAAGAAAAACATGGCCTAATAGCTTTAGCTTGGTGACTGCTGTTTCACATTAATGGGACGAGAAGGGCTCAAAGAACACATGCACCCATTATGCTGGTGGTAATGGGATGAATTAAGTCACACAGTGGACTCCCTGATAAAAGTACAGAAAAATGTGGATGCCAGAGTATTAGAGATCTGCGTAGATGTGAAATTGAAGCCCAAACTTGACTCGCACCCTTAACTTTGAGACCCGGCTGGGCGTGACTGGTACTGCTAAACCTGACCTGAACCCGCTAACACATACTAGCGAGAAACTAGAGAAAAATGAAGGAGGTGAAAAATTAGTTCTATAGTGTTTTGCTTTGTTACTAAGTGCTTTGTGTAGAAGAAAATGTCATACTGGAATAAACCGGTATCTTACACATTTGTAATTCACTAACAATATTATCATTATATTTTTGTGGAATTGCTGGCTGTATGTGGTTATATCTGCTACTTGGAGAAATGTTTAACACACTTCAGACGAGCTTCGCAAGCAAGGGGAAAGATCTGCTGTGACCTTTTAACCAACCTAGCACATCATTCATGGTTTAATTCAGGGGCACA
>JAILXH010057502.1:10925-23956 GCA_023558415.1 Piaractus mesopotamicus | reverse complement strand
TTAAGAAGAGCCATTTTGTCCTTTCAACAAAAATCAAACCACCTTGGGAGCCGCAACATTTAATGTCCAGTATGTGCCAGTATCTGCTAATGTCCTAGTATAGGCTAAACAATATAAACGAAAATGCGCACTTACTGTGCTCTGCTTTAAGCTTTAGCTGTAGCCGCTTTTCTTCCAACTCCACCAGAAAACTTTTCCTCAAAAGTTGAATCAAAAGTAAAAAATCTCTCAGCGTTCAGCTGTTTTACGAGGCTGAAGTCACGTCTCATTCTCCAGCTTCTTGCTGAACTTTCCCGTTCCACCTTAAATTCTGACTGAGGCGTTGAATGTAAATGCGGCACCATTTAAGGTGGAATGGGAAAATTAGAAAGAGAAGCGACTTCATCTTCGCAATGTTTTAGTGTTTGGCGGTCTCTCGTTGCAGATTGAACGTACCAGAAAACCAACTGCGCTGCTTATAAATGCGAATAAGTCCATTCGTCTCCAAATGTTCGTCTGTCTTTCTCTTTTCCTTTTTTGTTCGCTACGCGCTTGGCGAAACCTCGTTGCTAGGTTACCTGCAGTCTGCACTCCAATTCTTAGTCGTTGTGAAACAGGGCATGTTGCGCACGTCCCGTCTCGAAGATATTTCACTGACAAAGCGATCCCCCGACTCTCTGCCATGAGACCAAAACCGAAGTTATAAAATCACTGAATTAAACAGGCAGGACGGCTATAATGTGCTGCGTGGTCATCCATTACCCCTGGATCTTATTTCACCCTAACAGTGCATTTTATCGCAGATGATTGTATTTTACTCTTTCAACAAGAAATATTCAATATTTATCTTTAGCCACTGTTAATTAACATTAGCTACCTTAGCTAGATGGCTTTCTTGTACTTGAACTATTTTCAAGTCTACATTATGGGCAAAACATTGACATTTCTGTGAAACTATAGCAGCTGTTTGATACATTTGTACTACCCATCACAATTTTTTAAAGTCAAGAAATGTGTATACCCACCTGTCCATACATATTGGGTAGGTGTTGGCAATATGAATTTCATATGAAATTTATGAAACGATACATAAAATCTTCAGATATAATCCACTTTCTGGCTAATAATAATATATCATGATGTACAAAGCCTATTTCCCATGAAAAAGTAATAAGCTGCACCACACTAAATAGTTGTATAAATGTTTATATGATGTTACACATTTTGGTGAGTACTTTTCAAGCAGGACATGCACAGCATGAAGCATGGCCACCCTTCTATTTACATTTACGGTAAAAATCACTTGTAATAGTCTAATCCTGCTGGACTCAGTAATCAGTATGTTCTAGCTGGCTGTACAAAACTACTTTGCTGAACAGACAGACAAGAATGCTGGTCAAAACCTTAATGCTAGTCTTGTTCATTTTGCCTAATGAGGCAGCAAATAATATTTTTTTACATTATAGAAAACACAGTTACATAGGCTTTTTTAAAAATCTTTATAAATACTATATAATACTACAGTACTTTTGTTGTCATGCTTTGTGTGAATCACATGCTTGAAGATTTTAACTAAAACATGGGTACTGTTAAACAGTAAAAATGATACAAGAAATAAAACGAACAATATTTTTATAGAACCTTTTCAAAAAGCAGGAACAAAATCATTTCCAGCTTTTCAAGAGTAAAAACTGCATTTAAAAGTGTGATTAACTGACGCATAATGTTATTTTGTTTGTCCAGTACACTGATGCTCTCATGTCCCCCAGCAGTGCTACTCTGGTAAGATGTGTTAACTAGCCTGTATTACTCAGCTTTAATCATTTTTCACGTTAACTGTTTATGTATCTATCTTTATTTTTTCCTTTGCCACCCCACCCACTGGATCTAACTTGGTGGTGTTTAGCATCAGTTACATATTAGCCTGTTCCTGTCGGTGAGCATTGGTTTTGTCTGTTCTTGGAATGCAGAACTTCAGATAACCTTGCATGAACTTTACTAGACCCAAAACATCATAACCACTCACAGATGATGTGAATAGCATTGATTATATCATAACATCAGTAATCTCAAGGCCTGGCTTACATTAGACAGCAAACGAACAGTTAGTTCTGGTAATTGACATGTTGAAATGGGCAGGCATGAAGACCTGAGCCACTTTTAAAGGGCTAAATCATTATGACCAGACAACTATGTTGGGGCTTCTCAGAAATGGCAAGGCTTGTTGAATGCCCTAAGTCACCAATGGAGAGTACCTACCGACAGGGGGCCAAGGAGGGACACATCACAAACTGGTGGCAGGATGATGGGCACCAAAGGTTTATCAGTGTCTGAAGGCAACAAAGGCTATCCGTCTGTTCAATTAACAGAAGGGCTGCTGTGACACAAGACACATACATTTTTAATAATGGTTATGGGAGGAATGTCTCACAACACATAGCGCATTGCACTCTGCTGTGTTTGGGGCTGAGTAGCCGCAGACAGGTCAGAGCGCCCATGCCCTGTCCACCATCAAAAGCACCTACAGTAGGCATGCAAGTGCCAGAACTGGACTGTGGAGCAATGGAAGAAGGTTGCCTGGTCCATCGAATCTCATTTTCTTTTACATTGTATGGATGGCCTGGTACATGTGCACTGTTTACCTGGGGAAAGCAATGGCACCAGGATGCACTGGGGGAAGAAGACAAGCTGGTGGAGGGAGTGTGGCTAACAAAATAACATTTAAAAAGTGGCACATGATAAGAAGAGCTTCATGAAACTTCAATAAACAGTTTAAAGTTGTTTTTATGCAATTTTCTATCTTAACTCTAACCTGCGAGAGTACAAGAGTAGATGTATCCTATGACGCATGCTATGAATTTCCCATGTCACATCTGTATGGGACATAGCACTGTATAGTACACACGGCACACAGCATTTAATGTTAATGCATGCAACAACTGCTTTACATCTTTGTATATATGTAAATTTGCATATAACACTGATAATACTGTTGACGTAACTGTACATCCCACTCCATGTGCATCCTATTTAACTGCACATAGTATTCATACAAACATGTGCATACGTGTATCCTTAATAACTTCATAATTCAGAGGATCTAGTGGCATTCAGAGAAAATCTATATAGGACCAAATATTGGAACGTTTCTGTTTACTTTGGAGTGGGATAGTGGTGATGTTTGAAAAAGCTGCTCTAGGGATTGGACAGGCAATGTTTTTTGTTATTGTGATCACTATACATACATGGTTGTGCAGTTTATTTCCACAGTTTTATTTTTTCTTTCCGTCTATTCCTCAAAGTGCTGCTCTTTAAGAAAATCGTTTTCGACCACAGAGATCATTTAATATATCTTTATTAATAACTGGTGCAATTTAACATAAAAAAAATTAAGTTAACATTTGCATATTTCAGTAAATCAAACTATTAAAACTGGTCTAGACCAGGATATAAATAAAAGGTTTATTATTCAAAAAACTGGAATGAATAAAATATATATAATGATACAGAGCTCAGAAGGCCACTAGTGTGAAATCATCTAGTCTGAAATGAAAAGGAGGAACTGAAATGCGATTGGATGAGTCCTATTAAAGCAAAAACATGACTGGTAGATTAGCCAGAGAGCAAATGGTTGACTGGCCAGTGTAATCACAAGCCAAACACGTGAGTAAGAGGAAGCTGTACTTCAAAATGACAAGGCACAAATAATGAATAGCAGTCATTAGTCAGTGATGGCAGGTTGTTTGTGAGTTTTACAGTACATGAGTGCGGTCAGTCTACGTGCTTTAATGTCACGCCTCGCACAAACACACACACGTTATA
Source organism: Piaractus mesopotamicus (assembly GCA_023558415.1). Classification (NCBI taxonomy): domain Eukaryota; kingdom Metazoa; phylum Chordata; class Actinopteri; order Characiformes; family Serrasalmidae; genus Piaractus; species Piaractus mesopotamicus. Next base: position 20,155 of record JAILXH010057502.1, on the reverse strand, counting down.
CACGCTAACCTACACAACCATTAAATGACCTGTCCTTATGCCAAAAAGTGCTCCTTAAGAAAGAAAGAAGATGGAGGGGGCTGTAGGAGAGGGAGGAATTAGAAGTCACAGTCTGTAAAACTTACATCACAGGGCATAAACGCATCATTATGGCTTCTGTTTCTTTTTGTCTTAATGACTAGAAATGTCTGATTAGAAGTGAAGATAAACTACAGAGGGAAGTCATATGACTTCTGAAAGCACTGAATAAATGCGATTTATATTTTCTATCATCTATGTAGATCTGTATTAGAAGATAACAGTTCTAAGACAACGCGCTTGTCCAGACCCTTGTAAAGCAGGCTTGAGGAACTGAGGGCGGAGTCCGCCACAGATTGGTGATTTCACTGCTCCAGCACTCCAACTAAACCCGGCAATTAACTTCAATCCAGTACTTTTGACCCGAAAAATCACCACATTCTGCAGGAATCCGGTTCCCCACCCCTAGATACATTAAACAGCCTGGTGAAAATCCTGCAAATAATAAGTTGAAAACATATCTAGAGAGCTATAAAAGGAAACAACTTTGATTTTTTTTCTGAAATTCTCCTTCAGGATAGTTTGGCCTATTGTTTCGATAACAGTAGCAGAAACATTCAAATGTTCATGCAAACCTTTTGCAGCATGCTAATCAACATGAGCCTTTGTTTTTCAATGTATTCTTAGGTTTTGGACACCAGTTAGTTTTTCACCCAAACAGTGCAAACGTAATACATTGGTCTGATATAGTGACTTTGGCTCAGAGGTGTACATCATTTCCACATAAAGACAGTTGGTTGCAAAAGAGACCACCCTGCAATTATGTAATTTAATGACTTTTTCCAGACAAACGGCCATTAAGTACAAGTTATTTTTCAGGAAATTAGATGTAAGATAATCCAGCTGACTATTAATTTTAAGTCAAAAACATGAGTTAAAGGATATAGAGAAAATGTGGCTCCTAACAATCGTGCAAGATCAAGAGGAAATCAAGCTCCACTCTTGCTTCAGACCTGAAATAATCCACAGGTGTTTCTGTCCATCCTTCTACTGTGAGAAAAGTCTTAAAGGATGTGTAGCTGGCAAGAAGTCATTGCTAAGAAAAGAAAATAGACAAAAAAGAATGTTTGCAAATTAAATAAAGAAGCTGCTAGTGTTCTCAGAACAATGGACTGGCCTCCCTAGAGTCCAGACCTCAGTATCATTCAGTGTATTTGGGATGACTTGGTTCATGAGAAGCAGAAAATACAATCAACTTCTAGGACTGAACTTTGAAAGTGTGGAAAAGTATCTCTGCACATTTCTTTGAAAAACTAAAAGCAAGTCCATCGTTTTCTGTTTTTCCGGAAACTGAAAAATAAATAACTTGTACTTCATGGCTGTCTTGCTGGGAAATTAAATAAATGAAGTGGCCTCTGATTTCTGCATAGTACTGAATTACATCAGTACTTTATTTTACAGTTTTTGGCAAAAATTGTATTGACGAATACTACAGTTTAAATAGTTTGGAATCAAACTTAATAATATAAAACCAGTTTTACTGCAGATACATGTGTAAAATGGGTCTAATATTATGCTGGTATTCTACGGATTCACAGGTTTCAAATCATTTGTAGGGAAAAAGGTTAATTAATATTATAAATATGACAATGATTCCAAACTTCTAAACAAACTGTTAAGCTGTTGTGTGATATATTTCATTCCTGTGAAAATGATGTGCACGTTTGAATCAAGTAAATTCAATGCATTACTTTTTCAGTGTTTAAGCTCATCAGTCAGCTTATTGCAGGGGGGTCATGATTTAGTCCCAGAGGGCTGTGTGTTTTTCTCTGTTCTGACACAGATGACTCAGTTTATTAGCTAATTACCCAGTTCTTCATGAGTTAACCTAAACTAAGCGGTGATGTGGCTTTGCAGGATTGGATTTGACACTACTGGGTTTTTTGTGCCCAGACCTTTAGCCCTGATCCAGTTAATGCACACTCATGCACATTAGCCCTGTCTGAAATGCCATAAATGCTTTTCTCCATTAACGTCTTAAGAAAACCACATAATCTACTCAACTTGAGTTCTAGAGCTGGCTGATATCCATGCTCCGCCCACACATATGACACATCTGATGCTAAACCCTGCTTGTTTTCTCTTTCTTATTTTTTCTCACTACTTATAGAACATTTTCCATGATTGATTTTGGATTTTTCAGTACTTTTGTGCAGTTTACAGACATTTTGTTAACAAGACAATATTTTTAGACAGAATTAATTCAACTTAATATTCAAGTTTCTAAAGTAATATCTTTCAAAATGTTAATGAAATGTGTGAGGTGTGTTGGATGGTGACTTTCCAGGAGTAGCACTGGAGATCTCTGGTTTAAACATAACATAACAAGTGTGTGCACTTCATAATTTTTTTTTCATAAGTAAATTTAAAGTGTTCTAGTTGGCTACTGTTACACTGAACCCAAAGTATTGATTGAAAAGTTATAAACAGGCATGGATCATCATGGGTTTTATGGGTGTATGCCCAGCAGCCTGAGCCACTAGGGGGCCCCATGAGGAATCATGAGAAAATCTAAACAGCTCCTTTGATTTACGGTCAGACCTTTAATAGTAGCACAGTGGGAAAAATAAACTTATTTGTCATTGTGTTGTGAGCAATCAGAATCCTCTGCACGTCTTTCCTGAACTTATCCTTTCCTGCACATCCGCTTGATTTTCTCCTCCAACCTCTACTTAGCAACTCTTCCGCTTTTTCAACTACTTCGGTCAAGATTTCGAGCTTTTTAGCATTGAGCTAGAATTTCTTTGAATGTCCTTTGAATTTGAAGCTCCAGATTTTAAAAAGACGTGCCTGAGGGAGCTGTAAAAGTGAGACCTCTAACTTCAACAGAGTGGAGAATTCCCCATTTCCAAAGCCAAATATAAAATGTCAGCCACCGGAGTTTCAAAAAAAAAAGTTCTATCATCCACGTCGGCAGTGATCTGCAAACTGTCATCAGAGGTAAGATATAAATGTAAGAAATATATTTTCCACACCCACTGTGGCAGTATGCTTTAGCTAGGATGCTGGACAGTTTGGATGTTTAAGTTTGCTGCTTTGTCTGTTTTTATGTATATTTCAGCTTTCCATTTTTTTATCTGTCATCTTCATTGGGGTAAATGTTTTGCTTGTGAAGATCTAACGCATGCTTCATAGGGAAGTTTTGCACTGGTTATTGGGTCTATGTTAACCTGTATTCTCATTAATGCGTGGGTAATCTTTCTGTTGTTTAGTCTTGATTGGAAAAAAATATGCACTTATAGCGGTGACATGCTCAACACTGCAGTTAGTGTGCTGCCACTGTGGTGCTAAATAGGCCTTGTGTAACCTGCTGTGATATCATAAAAAATCACCACCCCAAAAAGGTAGCTAGGTAGGGGCCTACCAAATATTTGTGCCCAGGGGCTGCTAACTTGATGAACCAGGCCTGGTTATAACATAGCTAGAATGATGTAATTCTCAGTATGTGAAAGCACTTTCCATAATACTCAAAAAAAAAAAAAAACAAATGATACAGGTGTCCCAAGACTGCTTTTGAGCACTGTATGTGTTTTGTATGCATGTGGAAGGGCACTGTGTTAGGATAGAGCAGATGTAACTAATTTTTTTTTTTGAAAGAATGCATTTGTAGACAGAGCATGGATAGATCAGTCAACTCTAACTGTAACTCCACTAAGTGAAGATTAATGCTGTTGGAATATGGATAGCATTTGTTCTTGATTCAGGAACATACTGTTGTTTGAACAACTAATAATCACCAAAACAGTGAGAAAATTGTCAAATATTGTAAGTAACTTTTCTTCATATATGCCATTTTCAAAACATGCTGTTGTTTTGATCATTCCAAACTTTTAAATGCCAGTATATTAATAAATATTGCACCTGAATCAAGCATTTGTACCCTTTCTTGGGCAGAATTTCTCGCTTTTCGCTCATCTAACATTAGGTAGACTTTACCAAGACTCATTTTATTCTCCTCTGTATCTCAATACAAACTACAAGAGATGCACAAAAAAAAAAAAAAAATAGTTATTGATTATTAATTATTAATGATTAACATTTTGGGGTGTAACCCCTTGAGCCCTAGGTTTATTATTCAGTTACTGAACTTGAGACTTATTATTGAGTGACTACACTGAAGAAGGTAATGCACTGAATTAACCTGTTTCAAATGTGTACATTATTTCCACATAGATAAAATTGTTACATTAACTAATATTGCCAAAAGCAAGTAAACTGAAAGACAGAATTGTGTTAGTGTAATGTAGTTCATTCGTGCAGAAATAGTGCACACAGTTAAATCAGGTAAATTCAATACCTTTACTTTTTTCAGATTATGTTGTAACTTATATTTGGCAACTACTATGAAACTAATATGTAGTTATAAGAGTGGGGAACTGAAATGTAGGCCCACATACAGGCCCTTCTAAAGGTTAATATTTGTGAACTGAGCAATGCTGCCCTAAAATAATCTCTTAAATGTAACATTTCTAGGAAGACCTCTGTATATACACCAATCTACAGCTCATTCTTTACAGTAATTAGTTTAATCATTGACAAATGTTATGCTGTAAACCTGCTGAGTACAAAAGTATACTAACTTGTGTTAAAAGCCTAAAACTACAACCACACTCAGTGTCAACAACCTCTGTGCTGGACTGCAATGACTTTGTGAGGCGTATGGATGGTTACCATGGAGAAGACAGTTCCATGGTGCTCTTACAAGAAGCAACATTCTTTAAGCTGGCAGTTTAGAAGCTGTGAAGCTTCAGCTGGGCTGAAGCTGGGTTGAAGCCATGTAGTGATGTCATAGAACAGTTCCTGATTGGACAGAGCAGCATTGGTGGCCTGGTTTGTTTGGTCCCGTATGTCTGTGTCGCCCCTGTCCACACTCCGCCTTACAAGCGTACTCTGCGATGTCCAAAAAAGTGCACTTGGTAATGATCAAGGTGTGATTTGGGACGTGCTCTCTGTATCAGTCAGAAACTCTCTACTCGTTAAAGCGAAAACCAAAGCTGGAAATCAAACACGCCTGATAGCCAGGCTGCCACAAATCATAGAGAAACAAATACAGCAATAAAACCTGTAAACAAGAGAAACAGCCAATTCGGTTACCACAAAGAAAGCTCTCCACCGCAATGAAAAAATGACCCGGAACACAAACTAAGTGCAAAAAAGATCCAGAAGACATAATAACACTCTTAAAAATAAAGGTGTCATTAAGCGTTTTTGCGTGATGCCATAGCAGAACCACATTTGGTTTTCTAAAGAACCTTTGAGTTAGGGGTGGACGATGTGCCGATAAATTACGTCAGATCACAATACGTTTTCCTGAGTATATTGTCGATATTTTTAGTACTTAAAGAACACTCTGCATGTTTCGTTACTGCACACAATACTGTTGCTCCAAATGCTCATGGAAGTTGTAGTCAATTATTTGGCTGTTCTGACTGCGTGGCATGTGTAATATCAAACAGCATTTCCCAACTGCCCAAACCATCTGCTCTGCACAGTCGAGTGAGCTGTGATGCAGATTAAGTTCTGAAGTTTATTGTAATTGTAGTCTATTGAGTAAATGAAATAGTAAAGAGCACAACCACGTTAACAAGGATGCACAAAATGCCCAGCAGTTGTTCAGTTTAGAGCTGTGTTGTCATATATAAAGCTAGCGATTTAAGCTTTTACCATTTGCTAGCTGAAGAAGTCTTCCCAAAGAAGTCTGTGAAATTGGAAGCTAAGGCACCCCCTGCTGTTCCTACTGCCTTTGCTATCTTTAAACTATATACTATCTTTAGCCTGTTTCTCAAGTGGACAAAATTATAAATCACATATATTTAAATAATATTGAGCCTTATCTTTAGAACTGTTTCATTTCATGTTTTAAGATTTGTGACTAGAACCCCAACATCCATAACCATGCACACCTGCTGCCATGGGTTTCCTCTCATTCAAATGCAGAAAAAATGCTGCTCAAGCACTAGTAGTGCCCCCTTGTTGGGAATCAGAATTAATCAGGAGAAAATTAATTTTATGTCATTTTTTACGTCATTGCTTAAAAATGTTCATTTGTGCTACTACACTTGCAACTTTTATTGCACCAGTGCTACATGCTCAAAAAATGTATGTACAGCCCTGATTGGGCCTGAATAACTGGATTTAGAGCAGTGCAGTATGTGAAAGGTTGAACTGAAATCATTGTATTCCTAGTGTTGGGCACCACTGTGGATTTTTTTTGTCTGTTCCAATTGATCAAACCTTAGAAAACCTAAATATTGTCATGCACATCATGTACCATGAAAATGTCTGGAAGTATCATGATGTTTTGCTTTTGCCCGCCCTACTTTCAGTGGATGGTCCTTTCAAGAACCGTTTTTGTAAATGAGATGTGCAAGTGTGAAGAGCCTTTTCAAAATTTAAAAAATCGTCACATAATGTAACGGTTCTTAGAAAATTGGAACTTTTACACAGTATCAAGTTTCTTTAAACCTTCAAAAAGGTTTTTCTTACTCGCAAATCTCCAAAAGTGGTTCTTCTATGGCATTGCTCAAAGAACCCTTTGTGCAGTCTTTTTTTTTTTTTATTAAAGAGTGAAGTGCAAAGCAGAAGAGACGTCGTTACCGTTAGCTGCTTTATAGGTGAACGTCATGCAGTCCATGCATATGAAAAAAGCTAGATGGTCATAAATATAAAAATAAGTGTACAAAAATGGCATAGCATTTCATTTTGCTTCCCCCCCCAACATACAGTCCCTTCTTGGTCTGCCCCTGTGCAGTGTCTACCACTAAAGACGAAAAAGATAAAACGCATGCATTCCATGCAGTGCTCCTTGCTTTGCAGCGGTAAAGCATGATGTTGATATATATTTATATATTTTCTGAAGAATATTATGTCTGTTTGTATATGTGAGCATATGCGTGTGTTTGTGAGTGCTGTACAGAGTCTGTAGTTTTTTTAAAAAGTGTTGGTTTGTTATCTTTGTGTGTGTATGTGTGTATTTGTGTGCGTATGCGTGCGTTTTTCAAGGTGGGGTGGTCCACGCTCCCTCAGTGGCAAATCCGTCTCCAGTAGAAGACAGTGGAATGGGTCCACTTGGAGTGAAAGGGTCAGTGTCCGTATCTGTCTCTCCCTCGGCCAGATAGCGGCGATCGCGTCCCCAGCTTGACCCTGCTGTGATTCCCGAGCCTTTGCCCATGACCTCTTCTCTCTCAGCGGAGATGCTGAAGCCGCTGGGTGACCTCTCCAGCTCCTCGTGCGTCACGGACAGCAACGACAGCGGAGTGCCTGCCCCCTGACCCACGCAAACGTGTTCTGATAGGTCCAGGTGGTCAGAAGGGGAATGGCTGGGCAGTGGACTGATCGGCAAGACGGTGGGCCTTGCCGGGTTCAAGTGAGAACGTGTATTGGACATTGTGTGTGAGAGTGTGTAGAAGGGTGTGTAGGGTAGAGGTGGAGCGTAGCTGCAGTACACTCGGTCTCCGGCGACGCTGACGGTGACTGAAGGGTCGTGGCGCTCCATGGTAACATGGGCGGGGCCTGTGAGATCATGCTGCATGTGCATATCCACCAGGAAGTCAAGCTTCTTCTCCATGTCCGTCACCTTTGACAGAAGCAAGATAACAAAGAAAACAGGATCAGTAAGAGCTAGTGCTGGATGCTATATCATTTATATCAGTATACCAGTATTAGTGTAACAGAACAGTATTGATTTTTAGGCCCTGTCCACACTTTTAAAAACATTTTCATCCACACTAGCAGTATTTTAAAAAATCTCCCCAACCACACGAGAACACAAAAACAACTCACATGTAGAGGGCAACACTCACATGTAGAGGGCAATAATACACCATAAAATTTCATCTCACGTACCTCAAGAAGAACATTTTGAGCATGTGTATTGCACAAAATATAGAGTGCACTAAAAAGCAGAGGCAGAGATTTACTTGGTGGCGTGTTACAAACGCAGTGGGCTTTGACTTGCAGCTGACAGAACTCAGTAATTCAATATTTCCCATAAATTCAAAGTTCAATTTATGCCAGAAAATAAAAGCTAAAATGCCATGATGTTATTTATGTTGCCATAGCTGCCCCACTGTCTCAGAAACAATCCCACAGACAGAGAAGGTAATGAAGTGACAAGGCGATGCCTTATTTAAAAGAACTGAGCGTAGTACATTCTGACGCCTCCATATTAGAATTTAAAAGTAACTGTTGTCAAGTCCCAAATCACCCCTAAACTGCCGAGAACACAGAAACAACCCAGTCATTAGATATATTTAAGAAGGAGTTCTGCATATGAAAATAGCTACAGGCTATTTTCAAAAAAACGTTTTTGCCCGTCCACACAAATACACTGAAAATTTTTAAAAAATTTAGTGTTCTGCCTAAACAAAAAAAAAAAAACTTTTTCCTTTTCTCCGTCTTTATGTGTTTTTCTCAAGTTCTTGGATAACTTTCTTAGATTTTCCATCTCCACACCCAAAAACATCACATTATTATTGCTTAACTGCCCTGTTCATACCAGTCTGTCTGTACACAGTGTTATTATGTAACAACATGGAAGAGTCCATTATAACCATGACCGGAGGGAGGTGCTGCATTGAAATGAGTGAAAATAATCCCTACAATTACAAATAACTGCTATTTTTAATATGCATAGGAATAGCTTATTATAATCAAAATATACAGGAATGGGGACCCTGGGTACCTGCCTACCTTTATCAAGTGCAAAGACTACCCCTGGTTCCAGGACCTTATCAATTTCAGATGAATCCCTGCCTAATTATACAGTGACTACTATGAATTATTTAATGAATTAATAAATATTATTTTTAAATATATTTGTTATGTAATTTTTTATACTAATATAAAAGTTATGTTGTTACGTGTAAGGAACTGAAGCATGGAGCCATACCCCTGCCATGGACCCTTGGGGTTTAAGGGGTTAACATTTTGACAGAAACCAGAAAAAAATAATCATGAATCACCTCTTCACAAAAATAAAACAGCTCCGTAAAAACTGCATTTATGTAAGAAGGGGTGAGTGTGAAAGGCTGAAAGGAGTGGGGGACTGAAGGTGTTAGTACCTGTCTCTCCACACGCACAAATCTACTCATCATGCTTTGGTCCTCAGCATCCGGCAGGCCTGTTTTAGCCAGATAAGCCTCATGTCTGAG
>JAILXH010057420.1:0-17274 GCA_023558415.1 Piaractus mesopotamicus | reverse complement strand
AACAATGGGATCCAGCTGCTTACCAGGTGTCCATGAGGGACAGGGATACGGTCTCAGTTCCTGCTCTAAAATGCAGAGGGGTGGCTAAAATAAATCCTTCAACTTTGCTGTAAAGGAAATTAAAGATTAAAAAAATATATATTGAAAAAAAGTGCAAAAAAATAAAGTATTATTTCAGCAAGTTGAAAATGAAGTATTAAAGTTTAGGACAGCTACAAATGATGATTTGGTATATATTTAGCTTATTACTACCTCTAATGATGCCTTGGGTTTAAATAGATCATAACATAATCCGTGCAGATATGTAAGGTCTGAATACTTCATTATTTTTTTCAATTGTGGGACCGCAGGTGAACTAATTCAGTTAAATGGTGCATACAGGGCTTGCTAACATGCTGACATAGGTTGATAGCATGACCTGTCAAATGCATGCAAAATAAATATAATATGAGATCAACAGAACTCTAAATGTGCTATTTTGAGCAAATCTTGTCCAACTTCACAAACAGTTGCAATCCATTAGTGGGCGGGGCTTGAGTAGGCCAGAGCATGAGTAGGCCAATCAGCTTGTGATGGGCGGCCTACGTTTGGAACCCAGTTTGGTTCTTACAGCCACTGCACTCTGAAGCACTCGTTCAGGATGGGACGTCCCAGCAGTTGGTAATGTGAACCACTCCAGACAAACATCTTTGGGCCACAAATATAAATACATGACACTGTTGAATCAGTAGTGATAAACAGGCCTGCTAGCTGCGGAGATTTCTGCCTGGAGGTTTAATGCCTGGCTCTGATTGTCCCGAGCATGAATCCAGGCTCTAACACAGGCTCCGTCCTGCTAAACCCTCCGCGCCTCTCTCTGACTCATCCCCACTTCCAGGACCTCATCATTTTTTTCAATTTTAGCCAGGCTGCCGAGTAATGTCCTCCTTTTATTGCTAATCTATACTCTTAATCTGGCCGGCACCGATGTGCTCCAGGCTCGATCAATAGAGCGCTATTGCTGGGAAGGGTCCGCAGGGGCTGATAACTAGAGCAACCCCTACAGGGTTAACCCCTAACACACACACACACACATGCCCACCCCTGCAGTACAGCTTGAAATATTTGTCTGAGCGTGAGCACTTGGGTGCCGTCGGGTTCGGACGTCAGGTTTTATCCTACTTTATTCTTTTCCCTACTTTCATTACCTTAAAGGAGTTTTTAATCTTGTGTGCTGGAGTCACCCATTCGGGTTCTTGATAGAATAGAGCACCGAGGTCCAACGCTTGTGGGAAAGTTTGGGTTGGGGCAGCCAAAAGGGCATTTATATTCCATTTATTTGGCCAAAATACTCGTTATATTCATGTATACCTTTGTTATATGTAACGCTCTATGTGGATGCCCTACTGTGTGTTCTCTCTTGTAGGGTTTGGTATGGTGTAATGGGTAACATCTCTGCTTTCTACACTGTAGACTGGGGTTCAATCCCCTGCCTTGGCAAGCACCTTACACTATAGCAATAAGAGACCTTGGGCAAGACTCCTAACACTTCCTCCACCTGCCTGTGTAAAATGATCAAATTGTAAGTTGCTCTGGATAAGAGCATCTACCAAAATAAGGTTGGTATAATGTAGTGGGTAACACCTCTGTCTTCCATGCTAGAGACTGGGGTTCAATCCTCTGCCTGGGTAAGCGCCTTACACTATATCAATAAGAGTCCTTGGGCAAGACTCCTAACACTACCTGTGTAAAATGATCAAATTGTAAGTCTGGATAAGAGCGTCTGCCAAATACTGTAAATTTAATCATAGTTTAATAATAATCTTATATGTATCTTACACTTATACAAATGGTCAAACCTTATTCTTTGCTCATATTATAACTTTGCCACCCAGTATTGACCAGAGGAGAATGGGTTCCCCTTTTGAGGCTTGGTTCTTCTCAAGGTTTCTTCCTTTTGCCCTTAGGGAGTTTTTCCTTGCCACTATCTCAATTGGCTTGGGGGCTTGCAACCAGATTTTTCTGTAAAGCTGCTTGGGACAATGCCTGTTGTAAAAAGTGCTACATAAATAAACTTTGACTTTGTGACTTAATACCGCGTTTACATTTATGCGTTTTACAAATTTTATCCAGAGCCACTTATCATTTTACTAACAGACTTACAGATGGAGGCGAATTCAGTGTTAAGAATCTCATCCACTGACTCTTATTAGTGTGTTAGATGTGCTTGTCCAGGTCATTTGCTGCATGGAGGGCAGCAGAATGACTCACTATGCTAAACCAATTATGCTAATTGGCACTTCTTGGATTAAACAGGTGAAGGCTAACTTGCTTACAGCGCACAGCAGAAGAACAATGAATTATGGAAAGTTTACCCAGATTAAAAATACTTTGGGATGTTTTTCGAAAGCATTGCCTGATGATTAAAGTGGAATTTAAGCTTCAAGTTTTGGACAGCTGATTATTTTGTGTACTGATAAATAATACAGCATTACAAATGTGAAAAACACCAGTTTATCCCTGCATTGCATGTTTTGATACTCAACTCAAGTGCTTAACAAGTCATTGTAAAGCTGTGTCTGCAATAATCCACCCCTGTTAGAGCATGCAAGCAGGTTCAGGTTGGGACTCAAAGCCTAAAAAACTTTGGCATGTGCTTTGAAAGTGGAACTTAAATGTAAGGTTTTTGCTTTATTTATCACTACCTAATAACAACAGTGATTGAACTGCCTCTATTATTAGAAATATGAGGCTTTATTCTGTACTTTGGGTGAAGTTGGGCCGGTTCGGGTTGAAATTTGGTGAGTTTGGACTCAAAACCTAAGGAAGTGATTCAGGCCCCGTTGGGTTTAGGCAAAATTTGAGCAAAATTTGTCAAATACTATAAAAGAAAAGAAAAGAAAAGAAAATGTCATAAAGTTTTGTCAACAAATGTAATTATTATTTCACATTTTTGTCATGTACTGCACAAGTGCAGACTCGAAACTGTTGATACAGAGTGTGTATCAAATATAAATATAATTCACTGTATGACATGCTGCAAATTAGCTATGCAATTACATAATTACATTTGAATATTAGTCCAGCAGACGACAGCAATACCTCTCTACTTATAAGGCTTAAGACGCACAGCCACATCCTCTAATGAACAGTGCATGAAAGAGACATGCCTGGACATTAAAAGGTAGAACCCATGAGAGGAGGGTACAAACCCCCCCCCCACCACCACCTCCACCTCATATGCACTGACAGTGCTGGAGAATTTATTGCTCCACTAGGGGAGCTTGCTGGGCGATCTAATTGCAATATTAGCTTGTAATAACACCTGTTTTAGAGTCGGGCAGGCGATAGATCACCGGCGCCGCCGGCCCTTTCTGCTTGCCTCAGCGTTCTTCCTCCGCGCAAACGGCCGAGCATTTAGAGAAAGTGCTTCCCCGCATGACAAGGAGGGCTCCTATCTTCTGACCCCTGACCTCTGCGACCTGCACTTGACCCCACTCCTTCTCGGGCCAGAACGAGCTGAAGATGCAAATGCTGCCGCAGAAGAAGAACAGCAGGGATGATTTGCTCATCATAATTAGTTCTACCTTATTTCCCTGGACGGCTGAATCAATGAAGTGAAGCTTTCTGTTTATCACACAAACACAGCTATCATTCAGGCTGAGGAGGAGCTGGGTATCATCCCTATTGACTCACCACAGCGAAATGAACGCCTGAGTGAAGAGAGGAAGAAAGAAAGAGAAAGAAACAACACCTGTTTTGTTTGAGTGTGGATTATAGGTCTACTACCCAACCCGAACCTAAAAAAATTGCAGTTTTTGGGCCGAGTTTGGGCCAGTTTTTCATGTACAACATCATGGTTGGGCTTGAGTTTGTTTTCTAATGTGCCTATGTAAATGTTGTAGTCTATAGTTGTGTTCAGAATAGCTCTGGAGCTTGAGTAGCGGGTGAATGTGCCTCTGAATGACACAGGGGATGCAGTTCAACAGTACATTAGTTGCTGTCCCGCCATGGATGATAAGAGGAATGTGTTGGGTTGGTGGAAAGTGCATAGCAAATCTTTCCTCTTGCTTATTAAGCTTGCATGAAGTGTGTTAAGCCTTTCTACAGTAGCAGCAGTACCGTGAGGAACTTTGGCAGAGGAGAATGAAGTCAATGCTGTTCTACGATCATCAATTACACAAAAACATACTGATAACATGTATTGTTAGGCATCACGGATGTGAAAGTACTGTTTATCCTAGCATAGCATAGTTTGTCACTCAACTCATGGGCTTAGCAACAAAGTAAAGCAAAGTTAACCATGAGTGTGTTTACATGCACTCAATAATCAAATAATCAAAAATCATCATTGGATTTCTGCAGTTTTCTGATTATTCTAATGGTCTTTTAAACAGCATACTCTGATTTCTTAGATTGGAGTAAGGTCTAGAAATCCAATTAAGAAATTTAATAAAGAAAGCTGGATTTTAGCTCAGTAATCAGATTTCTTAGTGCATGTAAACTCTCACTCTGATTTCTTTCGTGACAGCGGTACCGGAAATAAGCAAAGCGGCGTTGCCGCGAGATGGCAGCAGAACACTTTTGGAGAGACGCTTAAGCCAACCACCTGCTGGACGAAATGAAGGATTTGAATATTCTTCATCTTCTAGATGATGTATTTTCATATTTTTTCAAAACAAAAAAGTCGTGGCATGATGCTTGAGTTTTGTGTTACATTTACGTCACGTCTTCTTCTGTGAGTTTCTTGGTGGGTTGCAAAGCAGAAATCCGATTACTGCCTGACTCATGTAGACCCAGAGTTTCCCATTATCTGATTACTCAAGTGCATGTAAAGGCATTGATCGAATTACTGACAAAATCTGATTTTCTGCAGTTATCGGATTATTAAGCACATGTAAACGCTCTGTTACATCACTATAGCGAGGTCAACGACCAACTAGCCAGCCAGTCTGCTTTATTCTAGCTATGTCCTTAGAAAAGTAACCTCTGTTGCCATAACCAGAGGAAATAATTCAATTTTAAATGCAACACATGATTGCTGACCTACTGCCTAGTTACTGCGACAACTGACAGCGTATCATGTAGTCTGTAGCTAAGTAACCAAATGCCTACAGCACTAGAAGTAGATGTCTGAGGTAACTGGTTGAAGATTGTGTGTGTTTTTGTTTTGTTGTTGTTGTTGTTGTTGTTTTGTTTTTTGTAATATTGCACTTTGTTTTCTTTACAGCCAATCAGCTTGCTAATCATATATGTTTTAGCCTATACTAGGAGCTAGCATAACTTAGCCAGGTTCCTACAGAAACAAGTCTAGCAAAGTAATGCTGTGTGTACATGTTGCTGTCAAAAAACAGGAAAAAAGCCCCCCCACCCCCACCCACCTCCCCCCACTAGCTATGCCTTTGATGTGTGCATACGCATGTGCAAGGCCAGATATATGTGTGCGTAGCGTTGCGGATCACGCAGCACAAAGTAGTGCGTCATAATAACATGACTACTTTTTCCTGTGATAAGCAGTATAACACTTTACAACTAAACCTAATGCAGTTTTACCGAAGTAAATATTGAATTTTACCAGATTATTATTTTGCTATAACTACCCCAACACTGTGCGTGAGTGTATGTGTTAAAGTGCGGGTGAGTGTGTGTGTGCGGTCATGCGAGAAGCCCACATGTGTGCAAGTGTGTGTGTGTGTATGTGCGTAATTATGATGCGTGAGGCTGCATACGCCACATATCTTGATTTACTGAGCCGCGCTGCGTTTCAGACAAAGGTGTCAGTGCTGCGTGTGTGTGCGTGTGTTTGGGATGAATGGCGGCCATTAAGGCTTTTTACAGTGACGAGCTCTGCCGCTGATTTGCATGGCGAGCCAGAGGCTCAACTGATTTATCTGTTGGTTTAAGGAGGCCATAAATACTGCAGCTCTTTAATAGGGCGCTAAAATGCAGTCGTACGGTCCGGTCCGCCTTAAATCACAACCATCCACTGTCAGCCCTAAACACTTTAGAATGGGTTTGGTCAGCGTAATGAGGGGCACGGACGAGGCAGACACCCGACCCACGTTGTGCCCACACATACACACTCACACACACAGAAGCTTGTTTTTATACAATGTCAGGACTTGGGGTCATACGTTGTTCTCTAACGCATTATATATGTAAAGTATTTATATGTAATAGTAAAATGTCCTGTATGTTTTATAAATATGTATGCACCTATATGTATTATGACCTACATGTATTATACAGCGCCCCTGGTCAAATTACATGTTTTGTTGATTTTATAAGTGAAAATAAAATCACTTTTAATATGTAAAATTTTGTAAATAAATGATTCAATAAAATGAAACCAAAGTACTCGAAATACTGAACAGAATATCTAAAAATACCTTTTGATGTGTAGTTTATAATATTTAAATTGACACTGTGTAAGTTATTATTGTACAAAAATGACAGAAATTAGTAATAATGCAAGTGATTCCAAATATTTGAAGGACAATACATAAGTACTTACTTTACATTGCAGCCTTTGTTTGTATATAAGTATATATATATAAATGTGTGTGTGTGTGTGTGTGTGTGTGTGTGTGTAAAAAAATATTTATTTTTTTACTTATTTTCGAAATGGCTTTTGTAGAAGGGACTTTAGAAGTACTTTTACTCAAAATAAAAAATAAATTAATTAATAAAAAAGCAGAACATTCCTGAAAATGTACAAAAACAAACACAAACACACACACTCTCCTCAAACCGGCCCTATTGTGGTATAATCCATTCTGACTGGCCCCACAGGACACACTGTAGGCAGCAGTATGAGCCTCATTGTGCAGACATGAAAAATGCAGACTCTCTTTCACGCTTCTCGTCTATGTTCTCTGCTCTTTTTTGATTGTGTGATGTCCTCTCTAGTGTGGGCGGGGGCAGCGTGTGTGTGCGGTTAATGGCGCCATAACACAGTGCCGCGCTCTAGTTACTCACTCACTGGCTTCGATGGCCGCATGTTCCAAAACGAGCCTGAATAAGAGGTGACATCATCTCTGCAGGTTTGGACCTTACACCAGCAACATGCACTCGGTGGCAGCTAGAGGTGAGAGCATTCAATGCATGCATAACTGAGTCATGTGTATGAGTGTGTGGTGTGTGTGTGTGTGTGTTAAGTGTGGAGGTGTGCAAAGGTCAGAGATCAGTGAAGTCAATGGAATGTCCACATTGAGTCCAGACTTCAACATCATTGACTGAACCAACCAACCAACCAACTTCTAAGACCGAACTTTGGAGGTGAAAAAATAATGAAAATGAAAAAATAAACTGAAAAAAGTGAAAATAAGTCTCCCAAAAAAGAACGGAAGGCACAGAGTGGACACACTTAAAACTGAAAAAATATATTATATTAATAAACATATATTTACTTTTTTTGAAAAATGAATGGGCCTTTTTGACTTGAAATAAAACAAATGAATGGTGGTCTCTGGTTTTTGCACAGTGTGTAAAGGTGTGTGTGGTACATGTGCAGTGTAAGTGTGTGTATGTGTGTGTGTGTGTGTGTGTGTGTGTGCATGTGTGTGTGTGTGTGTGTGTGTGTGTGTGTGTGTGTGTGCATGTGTGTGTGTGTGTGTGTGTGTGTGTGTGTGTGTGTGTGTGTGCGCAGACAGAGGGAGGGTCACTCATTTCCTGTCCGCTGGACGTGCTCCAAGGCCGCTCTAACGAGCCAGCATGGATTTGGTAATGACCCCTGTGCCCTAGGAGGACATTCTCGCTGCTGTCCTCTATCCCTCCACTCTCTCACACACACTCGCACACGCTCAGATACACACTCACACACTCCTCTTCCACTGCTGCTCGGTCATTAAAGCGTCTCCCTTAAGAGGAATTTAGCAGGTAGAGACTCGGTCGTGTCAATCTGAGGGATTCATCAGGGAGTCCATTTAAGAGTTACTTACAAATGCAGCCTCACACTGAAAGCTCTGTATGTGTTTTCATCTGTGTCCGTTGAAGGTGGGCGATATGGCGAATATACAGTATCGCGATACTGACTGGCAAAGATGTTTTTGCGATATGTGATATGCATCACAACATTTCACAAAGTTGGAATGAATAAAATGCGACAAAACATCTCAGAAAGGGTCTATAAATAATGATTATGATTACAAGATTTCAATCTAAATAACTCTACAGAGGGTTGTTCCTTGCCATAAACAATATAAGCCATTGTTTATGACCTACAAGCCACTGGAGGCCTTAGGTTCTTTAGTAAAGAAAATGGTACCTGAATGGAACCATGAACACTCAAAGAACCTTTTGTCTGGCTAAAGGGTTCTTTGCCTTGTGAAAAGGTTCTTCAGATTGATGAAGAATGTGCTGTAGATGGTTCTATTTGAAAAGGGCTCTATAAAGCGCCAAAATGGTTCTTCTGTTGTTACAAGCTCCACATTGTAACAGTAGTAGAACCTTTTTTGATGCTATATAGAAACTTTTTCAGAAAGATTCTATATGGAACCATCCACAGCACATTCTCCATCAATCTGAAGAACCCCTTCACAATGCAAAGAACCCTTTAGCCAGACAAAAGGTTACTGGAGTGTTCATGGTTCCGTATAGAACCATTTTCTTTACTGAGGAACCTTTGAAGAATAAGCTTAACTTATTCTTCTTAAGGGTCCCACCCCAAGCCACTAGGGGCCCCAAGTATGTACACACTTAAAACAGAGAGTTGTTCAAGAGGTCTTTAGTAAAGAAAATGGTTCTATATGGAACCATGAACACTCCAATAACCTTTTGTCTGGCTAAAGGGTTCTTTGTATTGTGAAGGGGTTCTTCAGATTGATGGAGAACGTGCTGTTCTATTTGATTGTTACAAGCTCAACATCATAACAGTAGTCGAACCCTTTTTGGTGCTATTTAGAAACTTTTTTTCAGAAAGATTCTGCATGGAACCATCTACAGCACATTCTCCATCAATTTGAAGAACCCTTTTCTTTGATGCAAAGAACTCTTTAATCATGCAGAGGGTATTTTGAGTGCTCATGGTTCTATATAGAACCACTTTCTTTACTAAGGAACCCTTGAAGAACCATCTTCTTTAAGTGTGTACTTACAAAAGTATATATAACATTTATTTGTGCATTGAGTGCAAATATTTTCTTATTTCTTCTTACTGAATTTCATGCCAGTTATTTGTTGTTCTGTGCTAAATTCAGAGCCCACCCTTCGTTCATTGAATGCCTTTGGAATTATTTGGATGGTGAGAAGCCAAAAATGCAACTAACTTAAAACTAAGTAACTAAAGACTGAACTTCGGAGGTGACATATTTAGTTGTTGATGCTTCTGTTTCGTTTTCTGCTCAATTTGTTTTCTGCTCTTATCCTAATGCTGGAAAATAAAAGACTTGTATTTAATGGCCATTTTGACTGGAAATTAAATAAATGAACAGTGGTCTCTGACGTTTGCCCAGTACTGTATAAAGATATGTCCAGGGAAATATGGCATAATGGACTGAAATCCAATCAGCTGCTTGTTCCTGTGCAGTTTATGCACCACACACCTGTTGTTGTTGTTGTTTTTTTACAGGCTGGTCTGAATCGTATTTTTAATAAAATTAATAGTCAGTTAGTGTCAAGCAAGCACTGCATATATTTAAAAAATCATATTTATCATGCAGTTGTGACGTACCATCACCTTGCCCACCCCTAGTATACGAATGGTTGATTTAAACACAGCTGCAAGAGCAAAACTGTAAGAAGACAGTATTCCTGATCCAACACCATGTCTCAAATCCAATAACGAGAGCAGAACTACTGTTCTCACTGCGCAAAACGTGTGCAGTTATGAATACTTTATCTTATAGTGAAGATGGATGAAAGAACTGAGAGAATAGTGAAATGGCCAGAAGCAGAGAAGCACCTGCCTAGCTGTCTTTGTGTGTGTTTGTGCTCTATTACTTCCATACTTTCATTACCAGATCAAAATCGTTTAGAGGTTTAGAGGTTTAGAGCTGGATGATGTCTCACAGAGTATCACCAAGGTGATCTGACCACGAGTGTGTCCGAAAAAAAAAAAACCCTTAAACTGTACAGGTGATGATTAGCTCTTCACTGTGAGCACCTGTGTGAATCTACAGGTGAGCGGCCATCCTCCGTTGCCCGGCAACCCTGCAGGAGAGACAGTAGTAGAAACAGGGGAAGGCGGTCTTACCTGTCGATGATGACCGGATCTGATGGCGTCTCGTTTCGGTTTCCGCAGCTCTTTTTGTCGCAACACCGACTGCAACGAGAAAGAATGAAATATCAATACAAACACAAGCAGAAACAATTTTGCCTGATGAACAAATATAAATACGTACACAAATAGCAGTCCAGACATCCTTAAACCCGGCTAGAAAAATTGGTACCATCGTGGTAAATGATGGCAGAGCTAAAGGGGAATTCCATCCATTTCCTCCAAAATTTTATCGTATCACTCAATGAAGTCATTCAGAGCGGTTTGATGTGAAACGGTTCATTGGAGTGGCTTACAGACCCACAGTGTTGGTGATGGGAACCAGGGGTCACAATGTCAACGTAAATATAGCCATTTTATTTACTATCCAAAATAACAGTAACCTACAGATCTTCAGATTTTTTTATATAGTAAAATAAGTTTTCTCTTTAGGGATTATTTTGCCTTATGACACCTTCCATGTACCATCTACCATTAATGGCTTTTAAAAAATATGTTTGTATCTCAAAACTATGATAAAACTATATCATAGGCATCGGACAGTGTAAATTCTTGTAATACCTTTATGTTAGGTGGCTTTGAATATTGCACTTTGGATGGTTCCTATCACACAACTTTGTTCACACTGTGCAGAAATTTGGAAAAATTGGTGCAATGCCATTTTAAGATGTGGTTTATATTATTCAGATGTAATAATATAGGCACACAGTGTAGTATTAAGTATATGTAGTAGATAGAATGGTGTAAACACTGGTGTAATAACATAGCACATAGTACGTACCATAGCTAAACATACACTAAGTCTAAGTATATAGTGGTAAATTCGCTGGAATTGCACTGGTATAAGAATACGGGTATGTAAACGAGTATTTAGTAAATACTTAGCATGCGCCATATAACCAAGGCACATACCATAGTACATGCTGTGAATACATAAAGTGATGAATTTGCTGTAACTGCGCTGGTTTGAGAGTTTAGATGTGATTCATAATGTTCAGCTGTTTGATTATTGGTCCAGTTTGTCTAGTTTCTGCAGGCTTCATAACTCCTGCTCCAGCTCTTCTCAGGGCACTAGAGAGGTGGCAGCGTAGAAGCTGGGCTGAGTCTCTCTCAAGCTGGCTTCTGCCTGACAGGTCGCCCTCTCTTTCCTCTTGCCCCGTTCCCCAGCTGGGCTGGGCTCACGCCAAGGTCACTCAGCCAGCCTGTGACAGTTTGGACAGTGCCCAGAGATGTCCTGGTGCAGCGGCCGCGTCCCCAACGCCCCCTCTCCGACACTGCCATCACCCCTGCCCTTGCCCGTGCCCTCGCCCCAGGCTGGCACCTCATCTGGTGGCATGTGGCTCCCCTAAATACGACTACCAACCAAAAAAAAAAAAAAAAAAACGCTTGGCCAGCCAAACTGCCGTTGCCACTGCTGTACCCCACTGGAGGAGCAGGCCAGGCTTTGGTTCCAGTTCAATTATTGTCATTAATTACAAACTATGGACAATTAATGTGTAAAACGGATTGAATAAATACAGTCAGATAAAATATAATAGTGTAAAAGATATAATGAGCAGCACTGAACAATATTAAGCGACTGCTGTTAACATGGATTTCCAGGCAGTTCCAAATTTATCCCCCTTTATTGTGAATTTGACAAACAATTCACAATCAGGCCACGAATGCAAACTAATCAGTCTTTATGACTCATAAATTGCACTGTTTGATCTATGAACCACCCCGAAAACACTAACTTGGTCTTGTTTTTTTTCTCCTCCTTCTGTGTGTGTGACTGTTGCCATAGAGCAGTGCCACAATAATTTATTCCCCCAGCTACTTGGACCCATTAGCAAAGTTCCAGGAGACCAATTAGCATTGGAAGCCCAATGGTGCGGCTGTGGTGACAACCTCCTCAAACTGAGAAAGAAGTGTTATAAACAAACTGGACCCCCAGAGCACCAGCCGGCTCCTCGGGGACCCCCTGGCCCCTCGCACACCAAAACAAACCTTGGCAGAGCGTCCGTAATACCGCCTTAATGGCGATCCCCCCGGGGGCGGTCCGCACAGGCTATCACTGGCCCGGCTAATGACGGCGACCCAAACCGCCTCAAAACAAATGGGGATCCAACCTCAAGGCTCGAGCCCAGGCAGTCCAACTCAGAAGCCCGATCCAACCCAGCTTTTCCAGCTATGAGCAAAGAGGGACCACACCTCTCCAAAATCAGCTAGCCAGATAGCATCTTCCCACTTCCACACTGGGCCAGCCAGTAGTGGATTTACTTAAGGAAGAAGGAGGTGGATTTATGGCGCAAGGCCACAGTACCACATCTGAGCTTAAATAAAACCAGCCTTTCAAAGCCTCCTGAGGAAAGATGATGACTAGAGAGAAAGAGCGATAAGGGGGAACTCAGATAGCTTGTTTGGATACCGGCTACCGATAAAGATGCTTAGAAAGTGAGAGAGTAAGAGACAGCGGAGGAGAGAAACTAGAGGTGTAAATTTCTGACCTCATAACGATTTGATTTGACTCTTTTGGAAACAGTTCAATGCACAGTGATCTCAAATTTCACCATGATTTTAATTCAGCTGAATTTGATTGTTTTGGTACAATACTGAGGTTTTTTTTTTTTTTCAAAAAATATACTGGATACTTATATGTGGCTGAAATATTTATCTACAAAATACACAGAATACATATCGTACATACACAGTGTATTAGCTTATTTCAATTAAACAGCCTGGAACTTTTATTTTGTCCAAGAAACCGTACGTTTTTGAGCAACTGCGCTTTATTATAATCGATCATAATTCATTCTAACATTCCAAAACCTGATGCAGTGGAATGACTGCCTTCAGATCAATGCTTCATGATGCATTGATTCATTTTTACGCCTCTCTGAGAAACAGAAACAGAAACAGAGGGGGAGAGAATGTCAATAGAGGGCTTGTTTTCAAAGGGCAAGTGTTGTAATTACCCAGACGGGTGGGTGGCGACTGTAGCCAGGGCTAGTGATTGGAAGCAGGGCCGTTTGGCTAAGGGACCAACACTGCCTGGCAGTCTGCGGCCCATCCTGGCCGCGGAGCGGGCGGTCAGAGCCCAGAACCCCTCCCCCCACCTCCATGCCCACGCGCCAGGCTCTCAGTGCTACTCCTTGCCAGCTAGCCTCTGCCATGCCTCATTTGGTGATTTGGGGTGCCAGTTTCAAGCCGCGCGAATAGGTGGTGAGAGGACCTTGGACATCTACGGCCAACAGAAGCCTCATCCCATGACAAATCACTTCCTGCCTTTTCAAAACAGACAACAGTTGTCTCATTAAAAATCATCGCGTCTTGTGGTTCAGTCTCGTGGCTAGCTGTGTTAGCGGCTAGTCTGTAACACTGCGAGGCTAATTAATCAGTCAAACCCATTCTTTTGGTTTAATTGCTGCATGTTTACCGGCCTTAACCAATAATATTCATAGAAAATCATTGTCTTATAGTTCAGTCCTGTGGCTGCCCTGCTAGCAAAACCACCACAGACCAGCATGTCTGGTCACCAGCAAAACCAGCATATGTTGTGTTTGGGATGCGGCTATGCTGGTCAACCAGTATGACCATGCGGCTGCTCTGTATCACTGAGACGCTAATTAATCAGTCACACCCTTTATCTTAGCTTACCAGCAGTGTTCTCTGTTATGCTATGATGCTAATTAATTGGTAAAACTCGTTCTCTTAGCATGACTATCGTGAAGTTCAGTCTTATGGCTAGCTTTGGTAGCACTAGTCTGTTACACTGTGGTGCTAATTAAGCAGTCAAACCCATTCTGTAAGCTTAATTGCTGCCTGTTTACTGCCTTCAATCAATAATATTAATTGAAAATCATTGTCTTGTAGGTCAGTTTTGTGGCTAGCTGTGTTAGCGGCTAGTCTGTAACACTGAGACGCTAATTAGTCCATCAAACCCTTATTTTAGCTTACCGGCAGTGTACTCTGCACACTGTGATACTAAATAGTTGGTCAAATTCATTACCTCAGCATAATTGCTGCACGCCAACTGACTATAACCTGTGATATTCATAGAATAGTCTTTGTCATGTAGTTCAGTTTCATGGTTAGCTATGGTACCACTTGTCTGTTACACTGTGATGCTAATTTAGCAGTCAAACTCATTCTCTAAGCTTAATTGCTGCCTGTTTACTGGCTTTAATCAATAACATTCATTGAAAATCACTGTCTTGCGGGTCAGTCATGTGGCTAGCTGTGTTAGCGGCTACTCTGTAACACTGAGACGCTAATTAATCAGTCAAACCCATTCTCTTAGCTGAACTGCTACATGCTTACAGGCTTTAACCCATAATATTCACAGAAAACGATTGTATTGTAGCTCAGTCTTGTGGCTAGCTGTGTTAGCGGCTAGTCTGTAACACTGAGGCATGAATTAATCAGGCAAAATTGATTTCGTAGCTTAATTGCTGCATGCCTACTGGCTTCAACCAATAATATTTCCCCTTTATACTGGATTATTGATGATATTTAATGTGTTTTAGCAGGACAACAGCACTTTCCTGCCGATGTTATTTTAGCTGTATTCAGTACGATCTCTGAGCATACGTGTGTGTGAGTTAGCTATGGGTGAAGCAGGCTCCGCCAGGGACCTGATAAAGAGTGCTATCACCTGGGAGAAAGAGAGAGAGAGGCAGGGGAAGCATGTCTCATCTCTCTCTCATTAGCGAATGGAAACACACCATTCATCAGGGGACGGCTGCTAATAATCACACTCAATCACGTAATGACCGCCTCAAAGTGAGCCGTCATTATGGAAATGGATCCTGTATCAAAATCATCTTGGAGGGGAGAGGCAGGTACTGTCAGGAGAAAAACGGCACCGAGAATTCAGCGCCCGACGCTTTGAGGTTCATAATAAAAGGTTATTTTGGCGGCTAAGTGGAGAAATCCATTTAAAAGGGAGAGACAGTGGCGAGATTTATGTTTAGCAATTTAGGGAGGCAGACAGACTCACTCCAGCAATGGACAAGATTAGCGATATCCACCTCCAACATTCGAAACGTGCTGAAATCCCAATTATGGTTATTACAATTCCACAGATGATACCGTCATATTTAATGCCAGGATGTTTAATTCTGAGACAAAGTTTCAGCAAGTTTCTGTGACAAAAGTGAAGTCAATTCACCTCCCAAGATACAATTCACCTTTTATAAGAGGTTCATACTTGAATAGAATTGTTGTCTGAACACTCCAGTTAGCCATCTGAACTGTTTATGCATTTCCATCAACGCATATGGGCTGCATTTTGAAAGAGTAGATCATATGTAACCTGTATAATAATAGATCTTTGGGGAAACATTAATGAATTAATGTAATTTTACTATATATATATATATATATATATACATGTGTGTATATATATATATATAAATCACAAATTCTTGCAAAAGAAGCTTCCACTTAGCCTTTGTATAGTAACTGTTATCTATCCAGGGGCCCAGTAATGCTCAGATT
Source organism: Piaractus mesopotamicus (assembly GCA_023558415.1). Classification (NCBI taxonomy): domain Eukaryota; kingdom Metazoa; phylum Chordata; class Actinopteri; order Characiformes; family Serrasalmidae; genus Piaractus; species Piaractus mesopotamicus. The sequence goes on along the minus strand of JAILXH010057420.1, from coordinate 1,598 downwards.
CCCATCATTTCTCCCTTTACATCAATATTAACACAGCTCTCGACCTTGGCCCCCTTGCCCAGGTCATCCAGCCAGGATCCTAGCATCTGATTACTCCCCCCTCCAATTACAGACCTCCATACCGGCTGAGTCAACTGTGGATATCTCCCCTGACCCCCACTGGCCAGGCCTCCAGGTGACAGACCCACCATGAGTCCATAATTACATGGCATTAAAGACGAAGGGTGCTCTGTAATGAGCGAAGACCTGCAGGACCACTCAGTGGAAAGCGGCACAATCCCATTGGTCCACATATGGAACCCTGTGGCACACCCATAAGCTGCATGCTAAAACCTGGCTTTCTACAGCCAAATGAGATATATTTATGCTAATAATCTAAAGCCCAGGTTAATGACAAAAAAAATAAAATGTATGCTCTTAACTAACAACTTTAGAAATATAACTTATGAACTTATTGTACACAATGGTAATTAAATGTGGCTCAAAATTTTATGTGTGGAAGAAGTTATAGTGAGCAGGACCAACCTGCACATGATCTCGTGGGTGAGGAGGACGCGGCACATCTCTGGGTTCTTGTCCTGGCCTTCGTAAATGATTGGCTTTGAAAGAAAGAGAGAGAAAAGAAATTGCTAGTGTCAAATAATCAACTCTGCAGTGGTAAATTTATACTTCAACAATCCTAATGCTGCGTGAATGATCTTTATCCCAGCCTAAGATGGCCACACAGCTGATAAGTTAATTTTATTGTGACGCTGCTGACAATTGGCCATTAGTCATGTTTTTGGGTGCCGTGAGCGCTGACAGCTTTAACATATGCTAAAAGCTAAATCTGGTCATTAGCGTGTGGACGTATGGGGAGATCCAGGAGGGATCCCAGATTCATGCAGTGAAACACCCTCGGCCCTTAAGCTGCCAGATGGTCAGGCGGGCCCCAAAAATGGAGGCTTCATCCCAGGCATCCGTCACGGAGCTGACATAGCTGGCATATATGACGGATGACCAGTGCATATCATAGCAGGCAAGTAAACCACACTCAAATCCCTGCAGGCTAAACATCCAGTCGCACTACCTTTCTGACAAAATTTCACAAGGGAATTTAATTTTATATCAGTAAAAATTGTTGCAATTGAAGGGTTTGTGTCACAAAAACCCAATAAAATTGGTGGAAAATTTGCTTCAAACAGAGTTGGCGTTGGAATTTGTATCGTCAACTACTTTGGCTGTAGTTGACGATAAAATTTTGATTAATTCTTCCCAGGAATTGTTAAGTGGCCAGTCAGGAGTCCAGTGTTTCCTCATTAACATCACAAAGTTGCAAACCGCCAGTTTTGTTATTCATCAGTTTATCTTTGCTGTATCTATATGATCATATCTAGTAGGGGTAGATATGAATTTGAGCATAATAGATTAGCAACCTAAAAAAAATGCTTGACTTGTCGTTAACTAATCAAAATATTAGCAATACCATCTATAAAACCAGTAATAAGAGTAAAACTGAAAAAAAAACAATCATTCTAATCATTTATGCACATGGCAATCCAGTACAAAAGTGGCTGTATTGTTTTACATTCACACTGGTATAACAAAACACTGAAACT
>JAILXH010057419.1:7918-28867 GCA_023558415.1 Piaractus mesopotamicus | reverse complement strand
TTGGCTAGAGGGATATAAAGCTCTTCAGAACTGGGTTGTGGAGCAATGGATCTGCCGTTGGGGTGCTGGAGTCTATTCCAGCAGTCATTGGGCAGAAGGCAGGATACACCCTGGACAGGTCGCCAGACCATCACAGGGTAGACACACAGACATATACATTCACATCTAGGGGCATTTTAAAGTGTCAAATTGGCCTGACTACACGTCTTTGGGTTGTGGGAGGAAACCGGCGCACCCGAAAGAAACCCACGCAGACATGGGGAGAACATGCAAATTCCACACAGAAAGGACCCTGGCTGGGCAGCCGAACCCAGGCCCTTCTAGCTGTGCATATAGACAGAAATAATCTAAAATGATGCTTGAATGGGGTTTTTGCCAGTCTTCTATAAAGCTTGCCCAATTTAGTAACAGTTGCTATGGAATAGTGCATTGAAGGGTGGGGCATTGATAAGTCAATTTCGCAGACAATTTATCTCACAAGAATCAGCCAGTCGAGTCCCTTTTAAATTACACTGCAGAACCTCATCTGGTACAACTAATGCAGTTTAAAATGACTCTCTGTGGTAAATTTTGAGTTTATGTTTTGTAAGGCCACTGTAAGGCATAACAGTCATTCCACTGTGTCATTATGGGTACCTGTTTGATGTGGTTATGTTGTCTGGACTGCTCGGATGATCAAGAAGTGATGATGTCATCATCCCTGCTGCAGGCCCAGGCTCTGGAATGTTGTTGACTGAGGCAGAGGATTATGGGTAGTGTGCATGGGGGGACTTCTGGGTGTGAGAGCTGAGCGTACGTGAACAGTAAACGATTACAGCTAAATACACATCTCACCACACACTGCACACACATGGCCAAGCTCGCTTATGTTCAGTGCTGCTGCCAATATATAATACATGAAAATTTGTCTCATTTTGCAAAAGCTCAAATTTGCACACGAATGGTTGAGAAATATATCCACTGATATTTTTGAAAAAAAATTTTTTAGATACAGATTACCGAATGTGCAGCACAGATGACAGTACAGTCACTGACAGACAGATGAATGAACAAAATGACAGAGATCTGGTGTGTAATGTGTGTCTAAGGGAGGAGCAGTGTAGCAGTGCATCGTGAACTACATCAGTCCACTACTCACTGTACACACACACTCGCACATCTGTCTCTTTGTAATTTTTTTTTTTTTTAAAGCAGATTTACAAGACCTTGCACATAAATAACAATGACGCAGATGCCATATTAATCTGTGGTCTTAAAATCACACCCAATTCTCACTCCCATATGAGTGTATGACCTGTTACTGTACTGTGTCATAAATGCTAAACCAGCTTACCAGTATTGTGTATAACAGTATACAGTATGTCAAAAGTATGTCTGCTGTAAGGTGCTGACTCTTAATGAAAAGGGAAGACTGTGGTATGTTTGTGCATTTGTTTTTACAAATTATCCTGCAACTCACTATCTTTGATCCCAAAAAGAACTGATTCATTGATTCCAGGCATTTGGGAATAAAGGTGGTCCCAAAGCGATTCAAGTTTTCTCACACTGTAGCATGCACACACAGTGTGAGACATTCTGAGGTCACTGTTTAGACAGTCTGTCTAAAACTACTTCCTTCCATAACTCACACATCAGTAGTCCACCTAAATCTTACTTTAAACAAAGTGGGAAAACAAATTTTAACATTAGTGATGAAAAAGTGGCTTACAATAAAACCCCATTACCAGTGCTGAAACAACTACTCACCTGAAGAAGGTGATGAAGGAGAATCACGTACAATTTGACCAGCCCCTGTTAGATAGCAAAGTTAATATAGCTACTGTTAGCAAATTTCCTTGCTAAGGTCGAGAACCACCTCCACTCAGCCTTCAACTGTTTTATTTGATTTTATTTAACATTTATTTAATTTTACTATTTTTTTTATTTGTTAATTGTGGAGATTTTTAGTTTATCTTATCTTTGTTGGTTCTTTTACATACTTTTTATTTGTGCTGTTATTTGTGTTAATCTTTTCTCTATTTTCTTTATACATTTTACTTTGTTAATTTAGTCTTTAGTCTGATTTATTTTAGTTGATCACATTTTTTCATTCCCTGTTTAGCTCTGCTACACTGTAAATGAGAGTCACTCTCAATGTACTTCTGAGTCAAAATAACAGTTAATTGATTTAAATACATTTAATATCATATTTTTGACATGTCCTTCTTTTTATTTTTGTTTTGTTTTTTTAATCTAATATTATTATTGTGTGGAATCAACGCCATCAATTCCTGTAACTTGGAATCAGAATCAAAGTCAAATCTGAAATTTCTACAATCAAACAGCCCTAGATATATTTGTAGATATAAAATTAGTGGCGCGAACCATGCTCTGACCACAGCAGCGTTCTTTTGTAGCAACTGTTGGGTTTGGAAAAGTTTGTTTTCTTAGAATGTTGGCAAAAATTCTATTTACTCTAATAATAAATTGTAGTACTTTACTTTAAGATGCTGCATTACTTTGAGTTTCCAGTTTAAAATGGTACCAAGCTATACTATGTTGAAGCTAATTGAAACAAGCTGGAAATGATGATGAATTTTTCACCATGCCAATATAAAATTAATTATGCAACAAAAAAAATCTACATTTGCTGTATCCTGACCAGGGGTGATTTAATGCATGGGCATATCTGGGCTGAAGCCCATGGAAACTCAGGGCCTCTATTTGGCTTTTATTTATCATTTTTATTTATTTTCAATAACATTAATTTATTCCCCCTCCATGCCTGGGCCTGCACAGATTGATAACAGGTTTACCCAAACAAACGGGGAAAAATATTTTAATAAGCCAAATTTGTTAACATAGTGAGATTTGATTTGTGTTCTGTATTATGGCCAATCAAATCATACACTCTCTGTCAAACTCTGGCTTCTTCTCTCAGCCCTCCAATCACTTCACAGTAACCATCCCTCAATACTTCAGTTCATTATCAGCCTGCCAGTGTTTGAATTTGAAGCTTTATTTGCGGTTTAAAGATGTAACTGTGGACGCCCAACAGTGAGATTCTGTCCTGTAGAGTCTTTTTCTACCCATTCAAAGTCAAAAAACATCATCATTGTCCATTTCCTGCGAATTTGGTATTGACAGATCTCTTTTATTACAAAGGCTAAATTGGGCTTGTGCAGATGTCAAAGCAAACATTGTAAGTTGGTTCAGTGCATCACAGATGAGGCATTAATGGGCATTAAACATTTTTCATGACTGCTGTGGCAGAATGTTTTTCCTTTGATAATTAGGCTTGGGATTTGGGAAGTTTGCTATGTTGTTTTCCCCTGCCTTTGGGCATCTGAGTTGTCTGTTTTTAACTTAGCTAGTTAGTTAACGATGTCATCTGGGCAAATCTTAAATAGGGTCTGGGTAAATCTTTAACAGATTTAGAACAAAGTGTAAGTGGTGAGTGGGCAGAATTTATCACGTTTGGTATCAGTAAACAAACACTTCCCAAACTCACTGTTTTCGAGCTAAACTACATGAGTGGTATGAAAATTTCGAAAAAGAACCTGGCGAAGCGAACTTCAGCTTCTTTTGAGAATGGACTCCCTTCTCAGTGCAAATTTCCAACCATGACTGGTGGTGGCGTGTGTGCACCTTCATTAAAAACAAAGGTTTTGAGTTTTTGCACGCTGTGTATGACTAGACCCACAAGGTCCCCGACCACCTGTAGCTCCAGGGCCCATGAGCATGTTAAAGCATCCCTGATCCTAACTGTGAGACTTTCATGCACATCTTAAGTAAGCATTATTTGAAATTAAATACGCTATCTAAATTTAGGTGTTTTAACCAAAACTGAGTTGTTGGCTACAATTTCTCATTATGTTGAATGGGATCTGTGGCAGCATTCAGTAAAGATTCTCCAGCCTCGCAACAGTTGACACAAAAGGATGGAGCATACATGGGTCAATTACTGAGCAAAAGCTATTTTTCTTTATTTTACAATGAATAGGTTCCTAACTTGAAAAATCCACTTTTTTATTTTTACAAAAACAGAAAAACAAACCTTTGCCAAAGTGAAACTATTAAGACAGCCACTGGGACTCCTAAATCTCCACAGTAACAGGTTTAAGTCTCCATGGCGACGGTTTTACTGGTGTTGTGTGGAGAGGCCAGTCAGCGATCCCCAACCAGGACAGAGCCTGTCAGAACAGCAGAACCATGGGGGGCCCTGACAAGACCACACACGCACACACACACAAACAGACATACACAGCAAAGCACATGCAGATATCTGAGTGATCTGAGGCAAGAGAAATGGCTTTAGTTGAATGTTTCAGCATCATCAACAAAGGTGTGACTGTCTTACCATTTGGGGTGTTTGTACATGTGTGGGCATATGTGTGTATATTTAGAGAAGTAATGATTTGAGTTGCAGAATGATGTGAGGTCTATTCCCTAATGGGGTCACTCACTGTCCTGTGACAGGTTCCCATGGTGATGGACGATTGCCAGATTGTATTCTCTCTGCATTCCCAGGCTGCTGTATGGTAAGGGAGAGCAGCTGTTGGAATGGACCTTTGCAGGGCTTTATAGCCACTATTGACCACACAGTCCCTGAACTCCCATGCCCCCAGCAATCAAACTGACTCTTGCCAATTTGACATAACCAACTGTAAATTGTACAAATGTTCATATACGAACATCAGGTCTTTCAGCTGCCTTGGCACACTGCACTCCAGCATTTAGGAAATGGATTATAATGATGCACAGCATCTTAACAAGTTTACAGAATACAATCTAAGAATTAGCAAAATGTTCTAACCCAAAAGTGCCTATTCTTTTGCTTCTTATCATTCACAAAGAGGTAGAAAACCTTGCCACCCCTGTTTACTCTGACCATTTTTGTTTCCCAGTTGTTTTATCTTCTTGTTCACCGCATGACTGTTGAAGTGAATTAAAGAAACAAACAAAATGAATAACGTCATTAACATTGTTCATCATCTACATTCGGAGTTCAGACATTTGAGAAATGGGGTCTGTCTCTCCCTTTCTGCCAGACCTTCTGTTTATCTCCCTTATGGCCAAACAAAGAAACAGATGCTGAGCCCAGTGTGTTTGGTGGACAAACATACTCACGGCTAATTGAGTTTGGTGTGTGTGTGAGAATGTGCATGTGGGCAAGGGAGTGTGTGTGTGAATGTGTGCATTATTGGGGGAAGGTGCTGTCTGCTGTTGGACAGTGACTTTCTTCTGTAAACCTATTACAACAGCCCCTTTTTATCGGTGGTTGATTTTTTTTATTACTTTGTGTTGTCCTGTGTTGTCATTTGTGTGCAATAATGTGTAATGAATCCCTAATACATTTGTAAAAATTTATAATGAATGTTATATTTATTTGTAGCAATGTATAACTGTAACAATGCATTATGAATCTTATTCATTTGTAACAATGTGCAATTGCAGTAGTAATGACTAATAATTAAGTAATTGTAGCAATGTGTAACAATGGGTAATGAATCATTCATCCATTTTTAACAATGTGTAACGAATCCTTAATTCATATGGATCTCTCATTCATTTATAACAATGTATAATGAATAATTTATTATTACCAATGTACAACTGTAACAATGGGTTATGCACATTGTTCCAATGTGTAACTATAACAATGAATGTTTTTATTAATTTGTATTAATGTGTAACTGATCTTTAACAGATTTAGAACAAAGTGTAATTAATCTTTGATTCATTTGTCAATCTTTCAAATGTGAGTTTCTTTGGTCATTCTCATAGTCTGCATTTAGGAGGCTTCTGCTAAATAGTGGGTGTTAAGATATGGTACAAATGAATTTTGTGCAAATGAATGAATTCATAAGTGATAGACAGCAGAAAGTCCCACCTGGAAAGTCAGAAAAACACACTCATTGACTGCCGCTCTTTATAAAGTGCCTCATCACACAGGTCCTCCACCTTGCCTCAGTCTGTTTTTTTTTTCATCCTATTCATTTTTTACACTACTGCCATCTATTAAAGCAAATTCTCTCACTGATTCAGCAAACCTCAGTGCTTAAGATGCTTCTCTTTCACTTTGCGCTTTAAATAAAGGCCAACGTAAGCCTCAATGTGGTTCTAAATTCCACTCATCTGGCCTTGGTCACCTAGTGTTCCTGCCCTCCAGTTGGCTCACAGGCCTTAATTCCCAGGGATAAGTCAGACCTTAACTGCTGACCCATCTTAAAGGTGAGTATAGGTCACCCACATTTTATCAAAGCCACCATTCAGCTTCTTTCCACCTGTCAATAAGAACATAAAGGGCTGATAACCCACTGATCACTTGCCAGCTGAATGTTTGTGGTAGCTAATAATTTTTTAAGTAGGCACTTTGTATTGATTATTCAAATTCTGTGGTCTTCTACCACTCATGATAATAGCAGGGCACTAATCAGGCAACCAAATCCATGAACTCAACTAATCATTATCTGTCCACTGAACAAAACAAAGGCTGGGTGACCTGCATAGCGTGCTCACCACTAGTGTGAATCTTAAGGGGTAGTTGGTTTAATTCAGCTAACCAATGAATTGTAAGCAAACTACTAACTTAACACTTGGAGCTGTTTTATTTTCCTTTATGTAGAATGGTCACATTTTATTGTAATGGTATCCTTGTTGACTCTCTGGTGTTATGGAAAAGTTAAGTTTAATACACACTTAGTTAGATCAGCATCTACAAAGCATCGACAGTGGCGTACAGGTGTAAAATGCTGAGTTACACAGCTTTTTAGCACAGTGCAGACTGACACACTTGTGTTCTTTAATTGAAAAGGGGAAAAATCCTAGATCCAGTCCGTTCCGTGTCTGGGTGTCATGACATAATTATCACAAGTTAGAATTTATTGCCCTCAAAGTGATTTTGGAAAGTCAAACAAATGTCAGTGTTTAAACTTGCAAGCTGAATTAAACAACTCTGTGCCAAAAATCTCTCTTCCACCTCCACCCCATTCTCTCTTTTTTTTCTCCTCCCCCATTGACTGACTCCTCCCTAATGGAGATATAAGGTAGGTGTGGGTATGGGGCTCCTTGTTAAAGTCCAGTCAGTCATCTGGTCAGTTGGGGAGGGGGTGTGTAGAACTTTGTGTGCAGGATTGTGTGTGTATCGTGAAGACCAGAGTTTATCCCCCACAGGGCCACAGTTATAAAGGTGGAGGTAAGTCATATTTCATCTAATGCTCTCACTCTCTTTCTCTCTCTTTCTCTCCCTCTCTTTTCACAACCATTCATTTGATTTACAAGCGGATCATGAGATGGTAGCTTTGGCACATTTCTAATAATTGATTTATGTGTAATGTGAACTGTCAAAATCTGTATGCATTTCCAAAGACATCTTCATATCCTGCTAATGCAAAGTATAAAAGACACTATTATATATTACACCGGTATTACACTAGGTCTATAGATTGTGTTGTTACCTGGTGATCACTGAAAGGAAGCAGCTGCTTAAATTATTTGTGGATTTATCAGTGCATTTTAAAATCACCAGTGTTGAATTCACTCTTGTGGTGCTCATTCATTTCCAGCTGGGCTTCAAAATGAGCACTGTAGGTGTCAACATCAATACTGGAGATTCTTCGTGCTTAACATCATGAACAGAGCAAATAGAAAAATAAAATAACTCATCTAGATTTGCTGAGGTCTATAATATATAGGCCGGTGTGTATCGGACTGTGTGTTGGCTTGTGGATTCGTTACACCTTGTCACGTGAATGCAGCATGTGCAATCTGTCCACCCATCAGCTTGATGTGTCTATAATTTACAATTTATGTTGTGAACTTCATAATTTATAGTAAAAAAGAACTACTTTGTAATTCTGATAACTATACAGAATGTAAAACTAAACTAGCAACCCAGATAGCAAAGAAGTGACGGCTCAGTTCTGGCCCAACACATAACTTCCATCCGGCCCACATACCACTATGGAATGAGAGTGATGACTTTGTCTGTCCAGGTGCTGGAACGCTAACTTACTCTTTAATGTTCAATGAATGCTGCATTTTAACACAGCCACAAATCATTTTAATCTAAACTGCTAAATAGGATATAATAATTAGTAATCCTTGTATTAAGGCGAATTGTGTTGGACTACCTTCTTTATTTCCAGATAACAAAAAAATTGTACAAAGGCCATAATACCACCATAGAAAGTTGATAAGAGATGGTGAACAAAGTGTTCATTAGAAGCAGAGAAATACCATATATTATCCATTTGCGCTATTATTTGCTGCATACTGGGCTCAAATGACAAATATTTTTTAGTTGGAATGCTGATCTATTGACAGTTTCTTATTTCGCCTGGCCTTCATTTGAATCTAATGGACAAAAATGGCTACTGTGGAATGCATACACTTGTGTAAAAGTAAAAACACCCAAAGAAATACAAATCCATCAAATTTTACTTAAGTACATAACTGAGTGTCTGTTACTTCCCAACTCTGGATATATATAGGAGGTCTCTAGAAGGGGGAAAGTGTGAATGGGCAGAGCAGGAATGTGACTTTGATTAAGCTTTGGATTTTGAGTGTTACTAACGGTACTAGTAACGGCATCATTACTACACAAGACTTCTGGACTGTAACCGAAACACACACACACACACACACACACACACACACTACTAAACTAACAGGCTCCTGCTGGGATTCACACTCTTATTATCAGCCTGCTGTGAAAATGCTCCTAACTGAGTGAGCGGATGAGCAGACAGAATGTTGCAGTCCAACATGGCTTTACCTCTTGTGCAACTGGACCCAAGACACATTTATAAAAGTAGAGAAAAGAAGGTAACACAAGTAGGTTGGTACAAACTTCATACATCAGGAAAACCTTCTATAATACAATGGTAGGATTTTATTTTTCATATGTTCCATTTTGTAATCCATTACAATTAATTATGCTATTTTCAGTCTCAACTAGGTTTTATTTAGACAAGCCCCTGAGCTCAGTGAATGTAAATAAGACCACTAACACCCACTCAGATTTTCCCGAAGGAAGTAAGAATGGCGCTTTGCTGATATGAACCATGACCTCTCTGATATCTCAGGGCAATACTGCAAGCCATTTATTTTAACTTTGTTGTCTTAACATGTGGTGTAAGTTTTAAGTCCAAAGTGCCGAAAAGTAATCAGCATATTTAGTATATAATCATTTGTCACCAACTTAATTTTGACAATCAAAAATATGCTATTTTGTTCCCATCTGCTTCTTATACTAGTGTACTATGGGCATGCAGAAAACATCATTTTGAGATTAGTTCATTTCCTAGTAGCCATGGATACAGTAAATATAGCTAACAATAATGCCCAACCAAATTGTTAAGCTGAATTCTGCTAATGGTATTAAAACATTATGTGACTGTATGCTCCATGTTAGAATTATTATCAGTACAGAAATGGAATCCAACAAACTTTCAGGTTTTCAAGTAATAATCATGGAGCAGAATTTGTTACAAGCATTAACGCATCACTTAACTTTATTTACTGTTATTTTTGTCCTGTAACAGAAAACTCATGATGTAGACATTTCTTTGTTACCCTGCTGATTTGTGTAGATAAGAAAAAGTGAAATAAGAGAAAAAGGACAGTGTGACAAATAGCAAAAAAACAAAAGAGAACCAAGGATTGCTCTGTAAATGTTGATTGTTTTGAGCCAGCTGTTTCCTATTCAGCTCTGTTTGATAGGCTTTTTGTGCCCTTGCATGTTTTGTGTGTGTGTGGATGTGTGTGTTCTTAACCTGCCCTGTTTGCCCTATGAGGTGTTGATTTTATAAGCTTTGTTCTGAGGGGCTCCTCGAGATTCCAGCAGAGGCTGAACAAAAGCTAAAGAAACCGTCCCTCTTTACTGGGGCCAGAGATCAAGTTTTGGAGGATCTCCTGTATGAGAGCCATGTGCATAAAACTTACATGGAGTCTATTGTCAAAGCAGCTGCTTTGTAGTTGTTGAATATTTGACTAGACTAGGAGTTCCTAACCTTTTGCAAAAATATACAGCATTTTTTCTGACTCACATAATGAAATGGCTGATGTTGTTTGCCAGCTACCAGGTGATCACCTGGTAGCTGGCAAACAACATCAGCATACATTAAACATATTCCTGTATCAGCACAAAAAAAAATACAAACAAACAAAAAATCCAGTTTCACAGAAAATCCAGTCTCATCAACAAAGAAAATCCAGTATACAAATATATACTTATTTATTCATTCATTCATTCATTCATTCATTTATTCAAAGATTTTAATGTCAATTCATTGTGCAGTGCTGGTTATTGAAAATCTCATCTGCTTCACCTAAAAAAAAGGGGGCAAAAAAGACTATATCCACGATCCAAATTAATTTAGAGAACGCAGATAATAAAGCCATAATGAAAGGAACCTGCCAACATGGTAATAAATTTTCAAACCCAACTCATAGGATAGCATGAGTACAGATGAGAGTGTGCTGACATCAAATAGCAGTTTCTGCTCCATTGTCAATAAAAGCTCAGACTGAGCAGTAGTAACCTAGTAACCTTCCAAACTGCTCATTCTCCTTGAAAAATCCAGCATCACCACTAGCCTAATAGGATGCTATGCTATCACAAGTCACGACTATCCAGTGAGCCAGACAGCTAAACAACCAGACTGAGGGATGGCTACTAACTTTAGCTGGTACTAGCCATAGCCAACTAAGCAAACTATGCCTATATTTCCCAATACTGTTCATCAAACATTCAGCAGTGATGCGCACAGAGTGCTGTGTACCTCTGTACCTGCTGCAAACTGATTTTTATCATCAGTAACTACATAGCTATATTGGTGACGCGGATTTCAAACGCAGATGCAGGATGTGCTCTTCTTGAATCCCAGCACTTCTGTCACTCTGGATTTTATGTTGTTGTTTGTTGTGTTTTGCGTGTTCCGATTTGAGCGGCCACAGCATCCAGACTGAGATGCATCTGTAAAAATCCAATTGAAATGGCATTTCAAACCACCTCAAAATGTGGTTAGGATCTGATTTGCAAACATTTCCATGGATTTAATGTGAATTTTTGATGTCCAGACCATCAAAAATTAATCTGGATACAATCTGGATATACTAAAATCAGATTTGGGCTGGCAGTCTGAACAAGGCCTTAGGCTATGTTCACATTATCAAGCTGAAGTAGCACAAATCCAGTTTTTTGTATTAATGTAACACAGATCCAATGTTTTCAGAGCAGTGTGGACATACATATATGAGCTTTTTTTATATTAGATCTGATGCACTATCGTATGTGGACCTAGATAGGATAAGTTTTCCATTCTTTGCCAAGCCCGTTTAAAGGAACGGGTAGATAGGAATTTGCATGTGTGCTGTCATTGATTGTTAACATGGCAGCAGCGTCAAACCTGAGGTTAGTTCCAGTAAATGGTGGAAAAGTAACACATTTGACCTTTTTTCTCCTTTGTATCACTCTACTAATGAGCAGCTGAGAACTGTTCACAGCTAGTCAACTTCACAGAAAGGTTTGTTCTCTTGATTAGTTTGTTTGCATGTGATTCACTCATGGGACATTACCGATTAGGATGTGTTTCAGGACACAGGTTTGTTCCCATTAATGATAGGTTAATTACCTACATAATATAAACTGGCATGTTAAAAAGGTGGATCTGCGCAAAAAATCGGGTCTGATCAATGAGGCTTGTAATGTGACTGTAGCCTTACTTTATTGCCCTGTGTTAAGTCTTTCTCTGAAAGGTGACATTTTCTGTTATTACTGATCAAATATTGCATTACTGGTATTCATTGCATTATTCTTCTTTAAATAAATGACATTGTCTAATGTTTGTAATAATAATTTGTAATTATTAATTTAGGTAACATTTAGTTTTGTGCTGTTTCAATACTAATTGAGTAGTTCTTATTTGTTTCCACAGCATTCTGCTTTTTTGTCATGTCTGTAATTATGTCATTAAATATAAATTAGGTGTGTATATATACAAGTGTGTCTGTGTCCAGTATGCCAGTGCCCTATCTTCTAGAAACGTGTGTGTGCGTGTGGTGTTTTCAGAACAACCAGTAGTATAGTGGTGCTTGGAGGAGTAGGTATACTTTGAACACTCTGATTAAATCTACTTTGCACAAATTATTAATTGTATAAAATAACAGAACTCTTTATATGAAAAGTGAGTCCAGACTTCAGAATGATGCTTATGTGTTTTATGTCTTGGATATGTATAGCTACATTGGCTCTAATTAAAGATCCAAAGTCTGTCTAAAAATCTTATGAAAAAAAAAGAGGATACAACAATCCAATATAACAGCATGAAAACAATGTCAAATTATTTAAGTGCATTAATTCATTATAAAAGGTTCATAAAAGTATAAAAGAATCAGAGAATATAATCAGCAAAACTGGTTTTTGGTGTAGAATTTGATAGCCGGTGTCACTGTTAGCGTTAGACATAGCTTTAACGAGCATTGATGTGTTTGCTTCATTCTTACACTATTGCCAGTGATGATGATGTGAACAAGCCCACCAGGTCTGGGCCCATCCATTTTTGTCACTGGCCTACCCATAATGACTGCTCAAATTTTCAATAATAAAATCATGTGAATAAATATCATCGACCAATCAAAAATCCCAATTTAACCAATAACCATAACAGTGAGGCAATACTCAAGCTACAGTTTTCAACGCTGAAATTACTTTGCAATTTCATTACTCTGCTACAAGAGGTGTGAGTAACTGAGTCCTGCATTAGTAGTAATGCTTTCAGCATTTTCGTGATAAATGGCGAGAGAACCTATGGATTGGAAGCGTGTCAAAACCACTACACTACTAATCTGAATGTAGCACAATCATCAACCAGCTCATTAACACCAAAAACATAAATGCCAGAAAGTAATGTTGGTCATTATTGTTCATGTATGTAAAGCAAGATTTGTGAGAAGAGCTCTGAGTTTTCTGTGCTCTGATTAACTAGTTACTGGTTTTTTCCACTGCAGTGTTTAAAGGACACATCATAAATTAGACTTATACTAATTTTTGTAGCCCATATCCCCCATCCAGAGGAGTGAAATTCAAGGTTTGGCCCACCCATAAATGTGTTGTGCTCTTCTGAAATAGCAGTCATTGCACCGCTACTCAGTACTGCCATAGAACAGGTAGTTACTAGCTAGATCCCAGTACATTAAAAGTGACTGTGTAGCATGGCAGCAGAAAAAAAAATGCAACACATAAAGGTGCATGCTAGTTACATGACTCATGATTTGCTCTCAGTGATCAAATCAAAGTCAAGCACAGAATACAGACATAGAAATAACCTTTACTCATTTGATAAGTATACAGTAAATAGCTGTTTTTTTGCACTAGTATACCACCGCTAGATGCCACAAAATCTTACACATTGCTCCTTTAAACACTGACATTTGATGCTTGTAGGACATGTAAATGATTTATTCTTTTCTTTGTTTGTTTCAGATGTTAAAAACATAAAGCCTTTCTCTGAATGTCATTGGGAGACCTGTTAGCCTTTCTTCTGTCTGCAGAGGTGGTCGTTAAATGAAAGTTGTTTTTTTGTGACGGTTCTGTTTAGTATAGTTTCCAACATTTTATTTAATGTGCATCCTTGTATTCTCCAAGAAAGGGAAGGCAGAGAAATGGTACTGTTGCAAAAAAGTATTGCTATCTCTGCTTTTTTCTAAAAGTGATGGCAAAAAGGTAATCCAGGATTTATTAATTAATTCCTAATTGTGTATGAAAAAGAAGGAGACAGAAAAGCTGTAGAGAAATTCTTGAAACATTCTACAGAAAATTGTCCAATCAGCACAGGGAGCTCAACACATCAGGTTAACCAGCAATATAATTAGGACCTGACAGGGGAATCAAACCAATCACTTGATTTGCAAAGGGTGAGACGAATTTTGTGTGAGAAAAAAACATTACTGTAGATGTTCTGGTAGCTGTTAGAAATGTAAAACAGCTGCAGCTCTCTACCAGGGCATACTAAAGGAGCAACTATAAAACTGCTACATGCCCTGTAACATATATGTTAATATGTCTGTTACAAGGTAAAACGTACAATGTTATTTACAGGCTTCAGATGTCCATGTTTAATCTAGAAGGGCAAAAAAAAAATATTCTTGTGAATTATTTTTCGCTGAGCATTAACATACTACTAGAATCCCATAGGTGCACTAGCAGAAAATAGCATTATCACATTTATGGCCTGAGCTGAAGGCCTAGATCTAACTCTGCGCTTCATCAGCTAAACTGAACAGCAGAGGAAGGTAGCCATTACACTTAGTGACGAAGAGTCTGTTGCAGAAAACATGCAGTCTTCAATAGTTTAGACCTGACCTAGAAACAATTATACCTGCACACACAGACATGTGGAGGGAATGTGTGAGAATCTGGTTGCAATGTACAGATGTGTTCAGTGTGTGGTATGTGCTGCTCCCATTAGTAAATTATTTATGGCAGAATCATCACTGCACACAGTTTACATTTCTCGTCATGTGTGGTGAAGCTTTATGTCTTCCAACTGCTCATAACATTTGACACATATAACAGCTTTCAAGAGCAAAACTGGCTAATAAAGGCAAGGTTTTGCTCATTTTTGTTTACTTGCTCTGTTGTTATTCAATACATGAGTATAACAATATCCCCAGAGTTGTTCGTTAAAGCTGTAAAATAATTGCGGTTGCCAAATACTTTTTTGCTCAGTTCACTTTTACAGTATGAGCAATCAGCATGGCTCATACCAGTCTCACACAACTGGATAAGGAACATTCGTGACATTTTGAAAAAGTAACCTTTCCTGTACCTGTGTATGGTTAGTCTGTGCTTAATAAATGTTCTAATGATGGAGCAAATGACTAAAGATCCATCTGAATAACACTAATATAGCTGATGTTTGCATATTGTTGTTTTCTTAAACACAGTTGTAATAAGCTTGTGCACTAAACACAATCTTCGTGCTTGTGTTTTACTGTTTTATTTTAAAGAGCCAAAGACCGCGAGTGCCCATGGCATACCAGTGTGAAAATCACCGTCTACCTGAGAAAGGTCAAAGGTGCCGTTACTCAGAAATTCAGATCCATCGTCACTTTGCAGCATCTGACGAACCTACATCAAAGCAAATTTCAAACCTTTCAAATCATACTCAGTACCATCAGTTTGAGTACAAACCTGAATCAAATCTAATACTAAGTAAAACATTTTGCTGAATCAGACTGAAAGCAAACTACCAAATGAAAGCTGTTAGGTATGTTTAGACAATGTGTGAACAAAATTCAAGGAGCACAGAGTTCTGACAAACTGAAGAGAATATAGCCTGTTCAGCTTACAACAAAGTCTGAGAAAAGCGGTACAAGCTCCAATGAAGCAAAACATTTCAATGTTTGCCAAACATGGCCTATACTCTTTGTACAACCAAAGAAATAACTAGTTGATAATAGGGCATAGTCACAATAATTTGAGGATTGTTCTGGTTGTTAGGCATGAAATACATTTTCTCCCAGAAATGGTGTGACATTCTCTAAATGTTCATGCGCACACACACAAGATGCACATAACTTTAAATTGTTGCTTTGTTCCTACTTAGATATTCAGTGGGTGAAACAAGGTATCATTGGTTAATATTATTTTCTGCACCCTCTGGTGCAGCATGTTGAGATGAAACTTCCAAGACCTTTTCTAAGTGGACAAAAGTCACTACATTTCAATGAAAGATTTTGTGAAAACAAGATTTTTGAATGATATATGATGAATGATGCTTAGTGACCATGTACAGAACTAACTTGCTAAATTTCCTCTATCTATCTATCTATCTATCTATCTATCTATCTATCTATCTATCTATCTAACAGAGTAAAATTTTGATTTCAGGTTGACTGATTAACTGGTTGAGTGACCATTAGCTAATGGTCAACATTTAAAAATTTACACTACAAAGTTAGTATGGTGGTGTCTGTGGTATGTAAGTGAAGTGTGCTTCCGAATGTCCCAACTGTCTGACTGTAATGCGTTTGTCAAATGTCTCAGTGCCATAAAACAAACACATACAGACACTTTCACTTCCGAAGTCAGCTAAAAATGGCTGACCTCTCTCTTTCTGTCAAACCACACACACACACACACACACACACTTCTGAAGTCAGCTAAAAATGGCTGACCTCTCTTTTTCTGTCATACCACACACATACACACTTCTGAAGTTAGCTAAAAATTGCTGACCTCCATCTGTCTCTCATGCCAAACATACAGACAAACACACAGGTCTGTGTGCAAAAATACCTGCATATTGTACTTTGTTACTATACTTAAGTATTATTTTGGAAGATTTGTATTTTACTAAGGTATTACTGAAATACTTGCACTTTTATTAATTTTCACTATTTTATTTACTATTAATTTTTACTAGTCGACTAGTCTTCATTTAAAAGAAGTCAACCAGTCAACTAGTTGTTATTACTACATGATGTCAGTTGGACATCTGTGAAAAGTATTTTGCTAGTAGTTTGATATTAGAGGCTGATTCTCATTTTTGAAAGAGTTATTTGTGAATTGTTTCAGAAACCGTAAGTAGCAAGTAACCCAAACGATATCCTTGTATGTTTACGATCACCTGATGCATGTTGCATCCGATTCAGTTCCCCCATGAAATTCATGTTCCCCTTCACAAATTAGGTCCTCGGGCGTGCGCGTTTACTAAACAGAAATCATTCTTTTTTCCATATATGTACAGCCCAACTCAGCCTGCATGTGATCAATAGGCTTATACTTTAAGATACAAAAAATGGCACAAGGGAAAGGCAGCAGTTAAAGGATGTTTGAAAATGTAGAATCCTCTTTGTTCATTTTCCAATGTTCACTTCCAAAAATTATTTTTTCTGAGACTTGATAATTATGAACCCTGTGCCAATATGTTGCACATGTTTCAAGCCATTACACTTAAATCTTTCAGAATCATTGCATCAGTAATGCTACATACCCAGAGAAGCTCATGCTCTTTGCTTTAGGCTGAATACAGGCAAATAACTCACTTTGAAATTAGACTACAATGGGTCAGGATCAACAGCAGAAAGAGCTGTTATGATTGCTGGTTGAAGCAGGAGGGAGTTTTTAGGTGGCCTTACCAGTCTATAGTGTTTGTATATATCACCCTAGACCACAAGGTGGTGCTGTCTTATCAAACAATTTTTAACACTCATATTTTCAAAAGAATGTAATTGTTTACATATTTGTTTAATTTATTTTATTTGTAGTTATCTTATTATAATAGACACGCACTCCTGTAGCAAACTGATTTGTACATATAGTACTATATACGCTAGATTTCAGGAAATTAAACTATTCAAAAGACATTGCAAAAATATTGATTTAATATCTTTATAAAGGCATCGAGGTAGACTTTGTATAATGTAATTTACTTCAGTTTATTATGAAAAATAGATAAAATATTCAGTAAAAGTGTTTCTCTTACTGAAAATCAAAGAATCCAAAAAGCAAATTTGCAACTAAAAATTACTGAAGAAATCTTCCCACACTTTGATTGGATATACAAAAATGAGTACTGTTCTTTATTGTAATACCTTTTTTGATAGTGCCATAAAATGTATTAAATGACTTCATAAATTGTTATAAATTATCTATTTGACGCTATTACTTAACTGACTGACTTCCTAGTAGACCAACTGATTGATTGATTAAACAAATGAGTAACCAATTGATTATGACTGTTGTAGGTTCAAAACTTTTTGCTCCTACATAAAAATTATTAAACTGTATAAATTGTTATAAACTGAGTTAATTAATGTGTTAATTAACTGATTGACTGGCTAACTGGTTTATTTATTTATTTATTTTACATTTTGATAAAAAAAATTACAAATTAATTAATGACTGACTGACTGATTGATTGATTGATTGATTGATTGATTGATTGATTGATTGATTCAGTGAGTGATTTACTTATCAATTAATTAATTGGTTTCTTCAGGCCATGGCTGTGGCTCCTCTGCTGGTGGTTTTGGTGCAAACAGCACTAATGCCAACTGTTTTTGGAGGGGCATATTATGGGCACAAACCACATCATCAGCAACACCAGCCAATACCACAAATATCTCACATGGCCATGGGAAAAGAGATACCTCACATGCAGTATCCACACTACAGGAAGGAGATGCCACAATTACCTATGCACATGAACAAAGGCAAGGACAAAAAAGGTGTGTATAATATAATTATTATAATTGATAACTGTAATTCCTAACTACTACTACTACTATAATTAATATTTAACTATTGATATTTTTGGTTTCCTTGTACACAAGTAATAAATTGATATTTATTAATTTATCTATCTATTTATTTGCTTGTTTGTTTGTTTGTTTTTATATATTTGTTTTGAATAAAGGAGAGACCATTCCCAGAGGTGAGCAGGGTATTCCAGGTGAGACTGGACCACAAGGGCCTCCTGGACCTCAAGGACCTCCAGGACCTGCTGGGCCTCAAGGCACTGGTGTGCCAGGCCCTCTGGGAAATCCAGGCCCACCTGGCCCTCCAGGATTGCCTGGAGTTGGTAAACCTGGAATGCCAGGTATGCCAGGGAATCCTGGTGGTAGTGGACCACCCGGACCTCAAGGAGAACAAGGACCCAGTGGAGAAAAGGGGCAAGCAGGTATACCAGGACCACCTGGGCCCCCTGGACCCCCAGGGTTGCCAGGAATTGGGAAGCCAGGTGAGCAAGGACCACCAGGACTGCCAGGAGGCAAAGGAGAACCAGGGCACAAAGGTCTACCTGGTTTGCCAGGCTTGCCTGGGCCAAAAGGGGATAAAGGAATAGGACAACCTGGGCCACAAGGACCAAAAGGGCCAGCTGGACCCGCAGGACTCCCAGGGCATAAAGGACTCCCAGGCATATGCAAGCCTGGCATGCCTGGTTTGCCTGGTCCAGTAGGAACACCAGGAAAATCAGGACAGCCTGGACAACCAGGTCCAAAGGGACCACCTGGTGAAGAGGGCCAACAAGGGCCACAAGGGCTTCCTGGCATTGGGAAACAAGGAGAGAGTGGATTACCAGGACAACCAGGTGCTCCTGGTGAAAAAGGATTGCCAGGTCCACCAGGTTTGCCAGGGAAGCCTGGATTACCTGGATTTGGCAAACCAGGATACCCTGGCCCAAAAGGTGACAAAGGAATGGGAGGACTACCTGGTGCTCCAGGACCAAAAGGAGACAAAGGATATGGAGGTCCTCCAGGTATGACAGGGCCCACTGGACCTAGTGGTCCCCCTGGGCCTCCAGGACCAATGGGGCCTCCAGGTAGTGTGGGTGTGCCAGGACCTAAAGGAGAAGAAGGTGAAGGTGGAGCAAAAGGAGAACAGGGACCTATGGGAGAGCCTGGGCCTTCAGGATTGCCAGGCCAACCTGGTCAACCAGGTGAGGATGGTGAGCCTGGTCCTCAAGGACCACCAGGACCTATAGGTCCCAAAGGAGAAGGAGGAGAGAAAGGTCTACCTGGGTCTCCTGGCCCACCTGGCCTGCCTGGTCTAAAAGGAGAAAGTGGCACACCTGGTCCTGAAGGGCCACAAGGTCCCAATGGCATTCCAGGTCTTACAGGACCAGGAGGACCAATTGGACCACCTGGTCCCCCTGGGCCTAAAGGAGAGAATGGCCCTCCTGGTCAAGCTGGTCCTCCAGGTGAGGGAAGTGCTGGCGCTCCTGGGCCTGTTGGTCGTCCTGGTGCAGAAGGTCCAAGTGGCCCCCCAGGACAGCCAGGACGTCCAGGGCCTCCAGGTCCTCCAGGACCCCCTGGACCACCTGCCCTGTCACCTGATATGATGGGTGTTCTGTCCGAGATGGGGCCAGCTCTTGATGGAGTGAAGACTGGCGGATACAAAAAGGGAAAATATGGCGGTGGAGGTGATGTAATGGGTGCTAATGGTCTAGAAATGCCTGCTTTTACCGCTCAGCTGACCACACCTTTCCCTCCTGTTGGTGCACCAGTAGTGTTTGACAAGCTGCTGTACAATGGGCGACAGAACTACAATCCACAGACCGGAGTGTTCACCTGTGACCTTCCTGGCATCTATTACTTCTCATATCATGTGCATTGCAAGGGGGCCAATGTATGGGTGGGTCTGTACCGAAATGGAGAGCCCTTGATGTACACATATGATGAGTACAAGAAGGGCATTCTAGACCAGGCATCTGGCAGTGCTGTGGTTCCTTTACAACCAGGAGACACTGTTCACATCCAGCTACCATCTGACCAGGCAGCTGGACTCTATGCAGGGCAATATGTCCACTCCTCTTTCTCTGGCTTCCTACTCTACCCCATGTAGACCAATAGAGACACAGAGAGAGAGGGTGGGAGATTGTGAAAGAGACAGAGCCAATGAAGGAAAAAAGAAAAAAAAATAGACTTTTCTACATCATCAGATGAAACAAAGGATCTCAGGAAATTTTCCCTGTGATTTCATGCCAGTCAAACTCATCTATACGAAAGTATTGTTTTTATGGAGATACTTTAATATGATCTCACAAAGAGTTCATTAACGACCAAATGCATATTCATCTAAAAACCTATAGTCCCATGTCATGGGGAGAGTTATGATAATGTAATGTATTTATATATTTTTGAATAGATGGTACCTTGAAGGTGTTTGAGCTTTAGCATGTTTAGGACACATAGAATTTGCCATTTTCTCAGAATTTCCTTTTTTGACAATGTGCCATGTATAGCATGACCAAAGATGACATTTTCAAAAATATCAAAAACATAAATTAATTGTTTTTACATGCACGTACTGAAAACATATTAAGATTATAAGCTTAAGAAGATCAATAACTGCTATTCCCAAATTAAGTGTTTTTTCTTGTATTTAATCTAAATGTAATGTTTTTGCACATCTGTTCTTTTTTCACACAAATACTGAGTGAAAAACAAGCCAAATTT